>JAMPIV010003687.1:1220000-1356159 GCA_024509875.1 Oreohelix idahoensis
ACAATGGAGTCAAGTTCTCTTCACTGATGAATCTCGCTTCACTGTGTCATTCAATGATGGCAGGATTCGAGTTTGGAGACGACCAGGAGAGCGATTTACTGATGACACAATTCGAGAGGTGGATTGTTAAGGTAGGGGTTCTGTGATGGTCTGGGGAGGCTTCTACGGACATGGCAGGACCCCACTCTACATCATCCAAGGCAACTTGACCGGCCCAAGATACCAGAACAAAATCTTGAGATCAATTGTTCAGCCTGCTTTGGAGGCCATAGGTGGTAATGCCATCCTCCAAGATGATAACGCTCGACCCCATCGAGCTCGTGTGGTGAATGAGTTTATTCAGCAACATGGGATCATCAGGATGGCGTGGCCAGCTCATTCACTTGACCTTTCTCCGATTGAGCACCTCTGGGATGTCCTTGGTCGAAGATTGTCAACAAATCACCCCCTGCCAATGGATGTTGCACAGCTGACTGCATTTCTGCTTCAGGAATGGCAAGCTGTTCCTCAGGATGCTCTTCGGACCCTTGTGGACTCGATGCGTCTACGCTGTCTTGAATGCCTTGCTGCAAACGGTGGTCATACCCGATTTTGAAATGTCTATTTGCCCAATATCTATTGTGTGACTTTTGAAAAGGTGGGTGACACACTTCACAGCTTCATTGCGTTTGAATGTGTGTTTCCATTTCTTTACGTGACATGTCAATTTCTTCTTCTTCTTTGATCCATAACCGCCAACCGTCAAAGCAGTCAGCGGCCATCACGCCTGGTGGCGTCTTGTAGGGCAGCAACAAATTGATTCCACTTTGCTCGGTCGGCGGCCATCCTTCGTACAGTGCCCCAACTGTGGTTCATTCTTTGCATCTCAACTTCCACAGTTCTCCGCCAAGTTGTTTTTGGTCGGCCTCTCTTTCGCTTTCCCTCGGGGGTCCATAGCATAGCTGTTCTTGCGATGGTATCAGGGTCCCTTCTGAGGACATGGCCAACCCAACTCCAGCGTCTGCCAGCTATGATGGTGTGCATGTCCTCCTGGTTACTCCGAATAAGTAGTTCTTGGTTGCTGATGGTGTTTGGCCAAAAGATTCGGAGAATTTTCCTTAGGCAGATTGTGTGGAAGGAGGACAGTTTCGACATTTCCTTCTCTGTTACTCTCCAACATTCCGCACCATAGAGAAGCACAGAAAGTACGCAGCTCTCATACAGTCTTAATTTGGTGTTTGTGCTGTACTGGGAAGACTTCCAAATGTTGTTGAGAATAGCAAAGGCTGTTCTCGCTTTATTCATTCTGTTGTTAATGTCCTTGCTTGTTCCGCCGTCAGGTGTTACTATGCTTCCTAGGTAAGTAAATGTGTCTGTCTGTTCTAACTTCTGGTTCCTTACTGTTATTGGCTCAGGATTGCCCACATTTAGTGTCATGACCTCCGTCTTCTTCAGATTGATGTTCAGGCCAACCTGCTGGCCATACTTATTCAGTCTATCAGTTTTGTCTTGAATGTGTTGGTGTGAATGCGCGAGCAGTGCAATGTCATCTGCATATTCCAAATCTTCCAGTGTAGAAAACATTGTCCATCTAATTCCTCTTGGACTGCCCTCTGTTGTCTGGCGCATCACCCAATCTATGACTGTCAAAAATAATGTTGTTGATAAGGGGCATCCCTGTCGTACTCCTGTTTTCACTTCGAAAGTTACATTACTCGATCCAACACTGCACGTAAAGTTAGAATAGAGGCTTTTTATAATGGAAACAATGCGGCTGGGAATTCCATAAGCCCTCAGAATTTTCCATAGGCTGTCCCTGTGTATGCTGTCGAAAGCCTTTTCAAAATCAACAAACATGTCAATTTGGTATTCAATAAATGCCGTTTTGACTGATACCAATTACGTTTATATCAGATTTGTTTTATGGTTTCAACCAAGGTTTTTCTAAGTGGCCCTTGACTTTTGACGAGTAGTATATATCAAGTACATGTTAATGTATTTTTTTGGATAATAAAGATTCCTTCTATGCATGTATGTATGTATGTATGTATGTATGTATGTATGTATGTATGTATGTATGTATGTATGTATGTATGTATGTATGTATGTATGTATGTATGTATGTATGTATGTATGTATGTATGTATGTATGTATGTATGTATGTATGTATGTATGTATGTATGTATGTATGTGTATGCGTATATATAAATCTACATGTTTATAGTTCCCGGGGGTCTCCGAGGAGAGAAAACAAAAACCCAGAATAACACTACAGCTCCCTAATGCATGTCGTAAAGTAGCAACTAACATAAGGTTGTACATATGGCTAGCCACCTCATCATATATAACAAATTGCATCAGAAGCCATCAAATCAAGCGCACGTGAATGTTTGCTGCAGGTTTCCTGTAATGGGATCAGCTGCAGTGATGGCCTCCATGCTCTACCTGGAGCACACATGGAAATTAAATGAATGACCATTTATAGATTATCAACAAACACGATCTCGGAAAATGGTTGTCTGGTATAACCGGCCATGATGGTTTGCTGCGATACCCGGAATGCATCACAGTTTGTATTAAATTGTAAATGTCACTTGTGCGATATGAGTCTGATATGCTATTCATTATATACTACTCGTCAAAAGTCAAGGGCCACTTAGAAAAACCTTGGTTGAAACCATAAAACAAATCTGATATAAACGTAATTGGTATCAGTCAAAACGGCATTTATTGAATACCAAATTGACATGTCACGTAAAGAAATGGAAACACACATTCAAACGCAATGAAGCTGTGAAGTGTGTCACCCACCTTTTCAAAAGTCACACAATAGATATTGGATAAAAAGACATTTCAAAATCGGGTATGACCACCGTTTGCAGCAAGGCATTCGAGACAGCGTAGACGCATCGAGTCCACAAGGGTTCGAAGAGTATCCTGAGGAACAGCTTGCCATTTCTGAAGCAGAAATGCAATCAGCTGTGCAACATCCATTGGCAGGGGGTGATTTGTTGACAATCTTCGACCAAGGACATCCCAGAGGTGCTCAATCGGAGAAAGGTCAGGTGAAGAGCTGGCCACGCCATCCTGATGATCCCATGTTGCTGAATAAACTCATTCACCACACGAGCTCGATGGGGTCGAGCGTTATCATCTTGGAGGATGGCATTACCACCTATGGCCTCCAGAGCAGGCTGAACAATTGGTCTCAAGATTTCGTTCTGGTATCTTGGGCCGGTCAAGTTGCCTTGGATGATGTAGAGTGGGGTCCTGCCGTGTCCGTAGAAGCCTCCCCAGACCATCACAGAACCCCTACCATAACGATCCACCTCTCGAATTGTGTCATCAGTAAATCGCTCTCCTGGTCGTCTCCAAACTCGAATCCTGCCATCATTGAATGACACAGTGAAGCGAGATTCATCAGTGAAGATAACTTGACTCCATTGTTGCCTTGTCCATCGGATGTGCTCGCGACACCAAGCAACGCGGTCTCTGCGATGAGCAGGAGTAAGAGGGATTCTGACTGCAGGACGTCGAGCAGCCAGTCCAAATTCATGTAAACGTCTGCGAATGGTGCTTTGACTGACATTAACGTTTACAGTTTGTCTCAGCTGACATCTTAGAGTGGAACAAGTCACTGTTCGATGGCGCAGGGCTGACAACAAGAGGTACCGGTCATCATGTTTATTGGTGAATCTAGGGCGACCTGGCCGGTGGCGATCCTCCACACTTCCTGTGGCCTGAAATCTCTCCAACATTCTTTGGATAGTAGAGTGCCACACTGCAAGCCGTCTAGCAACCTCACGGAAAAATAAACCACTTTCAACCCACGCTATAGCCCTCATTCTTTGTAAGGTGTCAAGACTTCTTCTCGGTGGCATGGTTTTTGCAAGTGATGAAACTACCCTAAGTCTGCTGATTTTAAAACAAATTAAGAGTGAACTCTGTTCACGAAAAGTCGCCATTGCACGTGGAATGTCAATCAGCACGATTACTTCACCTGTTTGGTTGTACGGAAGTTTGAAAAAACAGATTAAAAATGTGAATTTATGGTCAGCAAACCAAATTGCACGTGATCACCATGGTTGTCGGTGAGTTGTTTTTATGCTTAACGTGCATAGAGGACTGTCAGAGGAAGATATTGCACCCATTTTTACTAAAAACTTCCTTCATTTAATCATTCTATGCGCTTATATAAAAGTGTATTGAAAATAATAGGGTGGCCCTTGACTTTTGACGAGTAGTATATTTACATACGTCTGTCACTCCAAGTCAACTTCACTGTATCTCTCTCTCTCTCTCTCTCTAGTATGCAAGATAAGTGAGAGTGGAAGGGCAGAATGTTAGACCGGCCTGCGCGCCCAATTCTTAACCCTTTGAAAATAAAGTTCGTTCGTTCATTCGTTCTCTCTCTCTCTCTCTCTCTCTCTCTCTCTCTCTCTCTCTCTCTCTCTCTCTCTCTCTCTCTGTATGTTATTTAATTTCTCATTAATCTTTTCTGTGCGTCTAAATCTGTCTGTCTACTGTTGTCAGCCTCCTTCATTCTGTCTGTCTCATTCTGTCCCTCTGTCTCATTCTGTCTCTTTGTCTCAATCAGCCTCTCTGTCTCATTCTGTATCTCTGTCTCATTCTGTCTCTTTGTCTCAATCAGCCTCTCTGTCTCATTCTGCCTCTCTGTCTCAATCAGCCTCTCTGTCTCATTCTGTCTCTTTGTCTCAATCAGCCTCTCTGTCTCATTCTGTATCTCTGTCTCATTCTGTCTCTTTGTCTGAATCAGCCTCTCTGTCTCATTCTGCCTCTCTGTCTCAATCAGCCTCTCTGTCTCATTCTGCCTCTCTGTCTCAATCAGCCTCTCTGTCTCATTTTGTCTCTTTGTCTCAATCAGCCTCTCTGTCTCATTCTGTCTCTCTGTCTCAATCAGCCTCTCTGTCACATTCTGTCTCTCTGTCTCAATCAGCCTCTCTGTCTCAATCAGCCTCTCTGTCATATTCTGTCTCTTTCTGTCTCTTTTATTCATAAGCCTCTCTGTCACATTCTGTCTCTGTCTCAATCAGCCTCTCTGTCACCTTCTGTCTACCTATTTCATTCTGTCTACCTATTTCATTCTGTCTACCTATTTCATTCTGCCTACCTATTTCATTGTCTCTTTGTCTCAATCAGCCTCTCTGTCTCATTCTGTCTGCCTACGAGTATTTCATCGCACTTTCACTCGCTGACTCTTCGTCTTCCTGTCAAGGTATCTCGGACTCTTGTTTGTCTCTGATTCTACCTGTGACTCTTTTTCTATCACTTTCTGCATCGTACGTTCCACCCTTCGCACACTCTCCACCATATACACGCGCGCACACACACTTACCGGATGTGATGGCCGCAAACTCATAAGAGAAAGCTCCACAGCTGGACATACATATGAGGGTGGTCATCAGTTCAGGATTATAATCTCCGGGGCTCACAGAAAAATGGCGTTGTCTGAAGGGTTCTTCATAGCAGCCATAGTAGGCAGCTGAGAATACATTTTTTAAATTATTGTCATCTTTAATGGAGACTTTCTGGAATTGTAAATTTAGTACGTGTAGTAACAGTAGTAGTAATACTGACTAAAGTAGTTGTAGTAATATAAGTTATAGTATAGACTAAAGTAATAATAATAGCCCCTTTAGTCATAACTGACTATGGGAAGAACGGTAATATTATTAAATAGAATCATAATTGGTCGCAGTTATCATCTTTCAGCTGCCAACGGAGCATAGGCGTTCAGTTATTTCATGTCCAATTCTCTTTTCTTGCACCATCTTCTCTTCTCTCTACGTTTTCTTCATCCTTCCTAAGTATGTCATCACTTCCCTTCCGCGCGTGTCTTTGGGTCTTCCTTTTTTTCTTTTACCTTGGAATTTAAGACCAAGTACTGCCTTCAAATACTATCAGCTGGCTTGCTCGGTATGTGGCCTATCTATCGCCAACGTGTTGTCCTCATATTTTACGTCACTTCCACTTGTCTGGTTGCTCCCATCACTTCCAGACTGGTAATCGTGTCATACCATTGTAATCCTTCGATTCTGCGCCACAAGGTTGCCACTCAAGTTCTAGAGATAAACCCAGATTTTCTTCTTTAAAAAACCCAGAAATACCCAGATTATTTGATGACTCAAATACACGGGATATACGATGCTTACACAATCTTTTAGTGCAAATTTAGCACAAATAAGCTGTGTGCTACCAATTTTTATTTATTTCTTCATGTTTATTTTATTTTTTAATTATCAAAAAATTCAAAATTATATGAAACTGATTTTATTAACACCCCAATATATGAACTCTTGAAAATGAGATATTTTAACAGTAACATACTTATAGCAGTTACATTAACAAAATGTTCCTCAAATCAAATATAAAACATTAATTGTAACTTGTTACTGTTGAAAATTGTCATTTGTCAGCGACTCGGCATCCATGTCGACAACTTCTCCTTCGTCAAGATCATATGCATGAATTGACAACGTGGAATCTTGATTGTGGAGTTCCAAAATCTTTGCATATCTCTGCCGACAACGTGTTCACGCACATCTTCAACCACGCTTTTACTAGGATTAAACTTATGACAAACTCCATCTATGGCAACTGCTTGCTTGGCTAGTATTCGATTGGAAACTGTTTCACACAAAAACTTGTTGGTTTGTTTAGTTTTAACTAAGTTAACCTTCGAAAACACTCTTTCGACGCATGCTGAGGAGTGAGATAGCGTGTGTGTCGTCATGCTGCTACAACTACCTAGCGGACCTTCATCATCGCTCATTTTATAATCTTATAATAACAAAAAAAACTATGCTGTTTATCTGCTTGTCTGAAATTTAAAAAGAATACTTTAAAACACATTGCAAAAATGACTGAGTATTGTAGATGACAGCCATTAACAGAATAACAGGAAATAGATACTTGGTGTAAACGAGTCAAAAAACAACGTCATTGATGTGGTTAAAAACAAGAATTAAATTTAAGTGGTTGTAGTGAAATTGACAGAGATACAACGGTAAAATACCTCCAAAGATAACATTTAAGGATAAAAACATAATGCGTAGGCTGCGAATAGTACATGATCGCCTAGACCGCGGGTCATCATCCTCCATAATAATTGACTTGCTAGACAGGAGGGGAACGGCGGATCAAAAAGAAAAAAAAAATATGACTGGAAAGATTGCGTGAGACTAGAAAGGCTAAGGAGACGCAATTGGGGGGGAAACGGAGAAAAGTCACGTTTCCCAAGTTGACATAAAAAGTAAGCAACTCGACAGAAGGGACCATAGATATGTTACGCCACAGTCATTTATTGGACGCTTTTGCGATACCAAGCCCTTGATTTGAATTCAGCGGCTAAACGCAGATGTTCGAAATATTACAAAATTTAAAAAGTACTTTTTTCTTAATATTAATGTTAGGAATATAAAAATTAGCTGGCCGGATGGCCCATTCTGAGCAGTGAACTAATATGGTCTTAATTTTACAGACGGATAGATAATATTGAAGATAATGACAAAAGACAGTGTTGTTCGCATCATCGATAGACTGTATTGAATCTAAAAGTGTCGCTAATTGCACAAAAAAACACGACCTCGAGACGCAGGTGTTCAAATCTACTTAGTATGGAAGAGACGGGGTATTTGTGGTGGCTGTGTCTAAAAATAACTTTTAACGACAAAAATTTTGGAGGGGAGAGAAAGGTTGGTTCAAAAATCAAGTACATTTTTGTAGAAACACAAGTAGAGACGGACAGACTAACAGATAAACATCCATACTTGACTGAAGCATGACTGAAATGACTTTAGTGTAGGAAATTTGAATTTAAAATAAACCTAGGCAGTGATTGGCCACAGACAATCATATCATTAGCGCTCAGACGCGAAAGTGGGGCCATTCTTCAATAGTTGTTCAGTGATAGACACAGATTTTAAAGTGTGGTGATTTCCATATGAAAGAAAGTGAAAGAAGTTTAGGGACGCCATACTATAGCCAGCAGCTCAGCTGAGTTTTGCTAGCAATTCTGTGTTATTTATTCATAATCTGGTAAGATTGAAATTATTTCCTTATATATATTTTGAATATTGTTTCATGTTCGAGTGATTTGATACTGCCATATCGAAATCTAGCCTTACAAACAAGTAGGGATTTGCTCTAGACCCCCCGCCCTAGTCAGGGTCTAGGGACCAACAATATACATAAACTCCAGCAAGGGTTAGGCAAGACAGATCAAGTGTTGAGAATAATGAAACATATTACCTATCCTCTTTTAGGGCAGAAAACTAATAAATATTTTTCAGAATCTATAGTCTGGGAGGATCTATCTGATGTAAAACCACCATGGTAAATGTGCTGTTTGGTCAGAGAGATCTGACCTGTCTGTATGATGTGGTTGTTGTGTCAGTGTTGTGTCCAGACGTGGGTAGAGAATAGATTTTGACACATGGCCCATACTTTGATTGCAGAGCTGTGAGTTTCTGTTGTCAACAAAGCAGTGTCTATTCAGTTGGTGACTTTACTCGAGTGTATCTGTGCAGTACTTGTGACAGAGACCACCATTATTGCCCGCCAGCACGGAGAGGTGGGACCATCAGATTTCAGCACCAGAGCTACAACTACAAGATGAGTGAGCCTCTGGTCTGCTGGACATTCACCAACGCTTGGTAGTTACTAATATCCCCATAAAAATTCCCACCATTTTCTGGACACTGTGTAGTCAATATAGACAGGTGTGATGAGGCCACCCCAACAGCACAAACATTAACTATCCTCCCAAGTAGATGACTACTAGAACATTTTAATAAAACTAACTAGTATAGTACATATATATATGTACACTATTGCATTTATGATATAATATTCCATGCATTTCTTTCATAATCTCTAAATCCTTTTAAGTTCTGGTCAATCTAAAAAATTGATCCAGAACAAAATAAATGTAATATAATTCTATCAAGAAATTTTACACACGTGAGTTAGTTCAGTGTATTTTAACATTTATTAATATTATTAGTCTTGTTAAATATCTGTGGGTATATCTATAACCTATTACACCACACTACCTATCATAACCCTAGACACTTTACGTAGCCACATTCATTAAAAAAAATTAAGTGTGAGGTCGTAGTGGTAGCAAGAAAGGCCTTCTGACAATTCTCAACTACATTTTATCTCAGGAGCCTTCACAGCTGGCCTCATACAATTACATTTAGTAACATCACCATCATACAATACCATCAACACCACTACAGTGGTATAAAAATATATAGCACATAATTTTTTTTACATTTTATTATAATATAAATATAATGTATAAGGCTCAGTGCACAGAATATACATACATTGTAAAATTGTCAATTGTCAAATATACCCAGATTAATGCAGATTTGAAGAAAAAAAATACCCAGATACCCAGACGGAAGCCAAAAAAACCCAGATCTAGTAAAAAAATTACCCAGCTATGGCAACACTGCTGCGCCAGTATCCAATGTCAGTAACTTTGATTATCGTTCTTTATCTTCAGTGTAACAGATCCATACATGGGCTGACTGAATATTTGACTTGTACATTTTTTCTTATTCTTCTTTCTGATTTCTATACATTCCCCAGTGCAATAAAAGCTTCCCTTGCCTTGTGTATTGTTACTTTTATATCGATTTATGTTACTAATAATATTGATATTTGTATTTATTATTAGCAGTAGGAGTATTTGCAGTAGGAGTATTAGCAGTAGTGATGGAGCTGAACTAGTTGTTGTATTCACAGTTGTAGTTGCTGTTCCTAAATGACTAATTTCCTTAATGAAACGTTTGCAACCAATAATGAAACAATCCCGTCACCTATTCGGGAAAATACGGAACATGCGCGTATTGCACCAAGACAAGTAAAATAAACACCCATTAAAAGAAGACGCATTACTTTCAATCTGTTCATATTGCATTTAAAAAAATAAGATATTGAAATATCATGCATCGCATCGTGACTAATAAATTGAACACCCATTAAAATAGCACGCATGCCTTTAAATTTTTTCATGGTGGTTGATCACTGATCATAAGTCATGACAAGTTTGACTACACAGATCCAATGACGCTGAAATAGAATGGACAGAAATAAAATAACCACAGAAGAATTAATGCAGACATCAGGACTAGCAGCAGATAGAGCAATAACATAATTTATTTCCGTAGTTTTTGATGTAGTAGTAGTAGTTGTTGTTGTAATGGTAGTAGTAGTGGTAGTAGTAGTTGTAGTAGTAGTGGTAGCAGTAGTGGTAGTAGTAGTGGTAGTAGTAGTAGTGGTAGTAGTAGTGGTAGTAGTAGTGGTAGTAGTAGTAGTAGTTGTTGTAATGGTAGTAGTATTGGTAGTAGTAATGGTAGTAATGGTAGTAGTAGTGGTAGTAGTAGTGGTAGTAGTAATGGTAGTAATAGTGGTAGTAGTAGTAGTGGTAGTAGAAGTTGTTGTTTTAATGGTAGTAGTAGCAGTAGTGGTAGTAGTAGTGGTAGTAGTAGTAGTGGTAGTAGTAGTGGTAGTAAGGGTGTAGTTGTAATGGTAGTAGTAGTGTTAGTAGTATTAGTGGTAGTAGTAATGGTAGTAGTAGTAGTGGTAGCAGTAGTGGTAGTAGTAATGGTAGTAGTAGTAGTTGTAATGGTAGTAGTAGTGGTGGTAATGGTAGTGGTATTAGTAGTGGTAATAGTAGTGATAGTAGTAGTGATAGTAGAAGTGATAGTAGTAGTGGTAGTAGTAGTGGTAGTAGTAGTTGTAATGGTAGTAGTAGTGGTGGTGGTAGTAGTAGTGGTAGTAGTAGTGGTAGTAGTAGTAGTGGTAGTAGTAGTGGTAGAAGTGGTAGTAGTAGTAATAGTGGTAGTGGTAGCAGTAGTGGTAGTAGTAAAGGTAGTAGTAGAAGTAGTAGTAGTAGAAGTAGTAGTTGTAGAAGTAGTAATAGTGGTAGTAGTAGTGGTAGTAGTGGTAGTGGTAGTAATAGTGGTAGTAGTAGTGGTAGCAGTAAAGGTAATAGTAGTGGTAGTAGTAGTAGTAGTAGTAGTTGTACTAGTGGTAGTAGTAGTAAAAATAATAGTAGTGATAGTAGTAGTAAAAGTAGTAGTAGTGGTCGTAGTAGTAAAGGTAGTAGTAGTGATAGTAATAGTGGTAGTAGTAGTGGTAGTAGTAGTGGTAGTGGTAGTAGTAGTAAAGGTAGTAGTAGTGGTAGTTGTAGTACTGGAAGTAATAGTAGTAGTAGTAGTAGTAGTAGTAGTAGTAGTAGTAGTAGTAGTAGTAGTAGTAGTAGTAGTAGTAGTAGTAGTGGTAGTGGTAGTGGTAGTGGTAGTAGTGGTAGTAGTAGTAGTAGCAGCAAAGGTAGTAGCTGTAGTAGTACGAGCTAGTAGTAGTTGTTGTAGAAGTAGTAATAGTGGTAGTAGCGGTGGTAATAGTAAAGGTAGTAGTAGTGGTAATAGTAGTAGTGATAGTAGTAGTGGTAATAGTAGAAGTAGTAGTTGTACTAGTAGTATTAGTAATGAAAGTAGTAGTTATAGTAGTATCTGTTGTAGTAGTAGTAAATGTAGCAGTGATAGTAGTAGTGGTAATACTAGTAAAAGTAGTAGTAGTAATAGTAGTAGTAGTTGTTGTTGTTGTTGTTGTAAAAGTAGTAGCAATGATAGTAATAGTGGTAGTAATATTAGTAATTTAACAAATAAATTTAGCGCCCCTACTACAGATTTAACAATTAACTTTAGCACCCCTATTACAGATTTAACAATTAACATTAGCTTCCCTACTGCAGATTTAACAATTAACATTAGTGCCCCTACTACAGCTTTAACAATTAACATTAGCACCCCTACTACAGATTTAGCAATTAACTTTAGCGCCCCTACTACAGATTTAACATTTAACTTTAGCGCCCCTACTACAGATTTAACAAATAAACAGAGCCCCTCTACTACAGTTTTAACAATTAACGTTAGCGATGTTACTGAAAACCAAAAATATTACTCCCGACAATCTTTTCATTGACAGAATAATTGTATTTGAGGTTTATTTGCTTGTCTATTCCGTTGATGTTTTCGTTGACGTCTGTAATATCTGTATGCTTCTCTCCCACTCTTCTTGTATATTTGCCAGTCTGATTGTTTGCTCTCTGAAACTCTGAGATGTGTGTTGACTTACGAAGTCAAGCGAGAATATGTGGTGAGACTGGCTTGCGTTCTCTTGGGAGAAGGAAAAAAATAATCAGTTGTTCCATTTGAATCTGTTCGATTTATTTGTTATTTTCTGTCGATGGCCTAGATTGACGTCAGTAATTAAAACTGGGTGTTGGACCCCTATTAGCCGGCTCCCAAACAATAAATCATCTGCGTGGCTCACATTTGGAAATCGAACAATTCCTGATTGCTCCCCTGTTGATATGGTGTAGTTCGATATTCGATCAACTCACAGCCAGTCGCAAGAAATTGAAGAAAAAAAAAACACATATAAAAAAGAAGAAATATGGCTCAAACGCGTGATTTTATTTCTGTCTTTCTTTCTTGTATGAATCAACATAGAGTCATATAAACAGAGAGACGATGACAAATTATGTTACCGTTGCATATTTATTTGCATAGTGTTCGGTGTTGCTTTTCTGTACACAAGGACCGTTGGTCAAGTAAGGTCGTGGAGAGGGAGACAGTGAAGATTATATCTTATGCTGACACGTAACTTATAATTTGTATTCTGTTTACCTCAGTACCGTAACAATCTAACAAATTCTTTTCGCCAACATTCTTTTTCAACATTCCGTGCCGCGTGTTCAGATGTTCATGTTCATTGTTTCAAATATTTAAACTGTTTTCTCCTAACTTTAGAGATCATATTTTCGCCACTTTTTAAGACAAGTTATGACAGCAACGTCTAAATATATTGTGACAGCAAGAAATGATGACAATTAAAAACAAAGACAGGACAGCAAAGGATAAAGGACAGATCTTTCTTCCGCCAAGAAAGCCAGGACTGAAGTCGTAAAATTCAATCGGCGTTCTGTGATGTTAATGAAGAGAATTCTGAACTCTCTTCTTGACGATTTCTAAGCGTACATTTTCAGTAATCACGTGACGGTTGTCATTTACATCTACTCAGAAATGTTAACTTGTCAGTGAAGTAGGAACCAGAGTTCACATAACATGCAGACGTGCAACACACGACGGCAAGTCCAAACCACATATATACAACCGTGAGTCCTAACCACACATACACACATATACATATATACATATCTCTCTCTCTCTCTCTATATATATATATATATATATATATATATATATATATATATATATATATATACACACACACACACATAATAGTGAATCCTAACCACATACACTTATGAATATGGGTGCGTCCTAACCAGTGACGTATTCTCTGTGAGTGCTGTGAGTGCTGCGCACACCTATGCCCGAAGGAAAATAAAAAATTTAATTTATTATTCTATAAAATATTTCTCTTCTGAAGTTCTGCTTTCGGACCGCACGCATCAGGATAACGGATTTTCCCGCATAGAATCTACGAGTATATCTAGTTTCAGTTTCCCAGACGCGTTTTATAGCGCAGTTTTTATTGGTTGGTTACAATCGCCCGAAGTTTCTCGGGTAATTCCGTCACAATGCGTGCTGCATCTTTCGGATTCACGTCTGAAGATTGGTTTGTGTGGATCGGGGTCATGGCCAGATACGTCAATACAATACGAACATGCGTGCGGTGGTCTTGCAGCTCTCGAGTGGTAAAAATCGGCTGTGTCCGTCCAGTGTTTTTTGTGATTAATTTTTGTTAGTTGCCGGGAATGCAGATTATTACAGTGACAGTGAGTTTCAAGTTGTAAGTTAATTAGTATTTCGGAGATAATTGACATATACTTCTAATAACTATCGTTTCGTAATTGAATATAGTTGGTTTTTAAATTAAGAGGGGAAGAAGTTAAATAGTAGGCGTACATATTCATTTTAAGTAGCAGCACGCCTAGCTCGCATTACCAGGATACGCCACTGGTCCTAACCACACATACATACGCTTATACACCACTCGAGCGTCAATTACGGGCCAGAATGTCGGTAGTGATCGCCGTTATGATTATCTTCCTGTAGTACAAATATTATTATCGATATCTTTCTGGAGTAAATCATCACCACTATCATCAACAACCTGCCAGCTGAGGCACGTCTATAAAGCTGGTAATGTCTCTGTGACAATGCATGGCCATCGTATTGCTGCTACTAGACATCAATATTACAAATATTACGTATGTAGACGTTCCAAACTCTTAACTATGTTACAATTTTAACTGACCAACATCCTTGATTCCTGGACCAGATGATATAACTCTGATGTCATGGGCGTTCCATAACGCGGTTGTCTTTCATGATCTCTAAATAACGGTCGTGAGTATATGGTATCATGGAAGATGCCTGTATTACACCACCTTTATGTTCCCCCTTTAATTAACGTCAAGCTGGTATTCTGGTTATGTCCTGGTCCTCTTCCATAAGCTTGTTTCATTCAAGACTCACTGGTCATCAACGTCTGCTGTGAGGATTCTTCTAGATCAAAGATGGTGGATTAGGCTCTGGTTGCAGTTTGTGAAAATTCATCTCGGGCTTAAGTTTGTCAGGACTAACCATATACTCTACAAGTGTACCTAATCTGTCCAGCTTCTTCCCCATCACCCGCACTACTTGGCTGAACCTTTCATGACCATAAGGCTCCCACCGACACAGCATACAGAACTAACGAAATGAATCTCATGCCCCAAAATCATATACAATTTTAGTTATGAATATTTTTCTTCTACTATTATTTTGCTACTATATTATATTTTATTTTCATTCGTTTATTTCCCACCAGCTCACGAGGGAACACATGCTTTCAAAATTTTTAGCTACAATACCCTCAGACCTAAGGGTCTTACTAGGGTTAATGGCACCCAGGGCAAATCAAAAATTGCGCCGCTTGAAAATAACTTGATATAGAGCGTTAGCTCTTGGTCATATATATAAATATATATACTACAATTACACACACACACACACACACACACACACACAAATGTGAAGTGGGATCAATAGGATTATCATGAATAAGAAGTGGAATTTTTTAACCATAAAATGGTGGCGCCATCCTTCTCTCTCCCCCCCCCCCCCCCCCACCCATAGTAAAAATTAAATAAAATTTGGCACGTGCCTCACCTGCCCCACCTGCCTCACCCTAGTTACGCCACTACTGGAGACAGAAATGAAAATCGAATAGGAAGACACAGAAAGACCATGAGCTGATGTCACGTGATAAGAAGGCACATCAGCTGATGTCACGTGATAGGATGTATTAATTTACTGTTTACAGGCCTCAGGTTTCCCTCCCTTATTTGTAATAAATGTTTGTACAATACCAAACCTACCCACTATCCTGTTCTCACTGTTCTAGTCTACTATCATTTACTGGACACAGTATTAAGGTCCTAAGGGTCTTGTTGGATTCGGCCTATACTGCTTGATAGAAATACAACAGAAGTGATTGCGTCATTAATAGGCTGAACTGCCCATGGTTTTTTGATGAATCATATTTTTTGATGCGTAGATGGCAGAGCAGCTAGGCGGGGTTGGATAGTGTGTGTTCAAATCCTGGGTAAAGCCAGGACCTTTCGCTAAATGATATGGAACTAGGCGGGGTTGTCGCACGGAAGGTGCAGTAAATTGTTCAAATCCTGCAGGTAAGAAAACACCATGACAACAGAAAAAACACTCATGAGTGGCTGTTGTTTTCCTTTAAGCCACTCATGTCTGTTGTCTGGTGTTCTACTTCTTTATTTCCTGCGAGTGCCTGATAACATACCGTCTGCAGGGTCTAGGTTTCGAGGCCGTGACGTATTTTCTGGTTGCGGACCACGTCTCTTCTTATTATTTCAACCATATTCCTCAAATTAAGTTTTTATCTTTGTTATACTCATCAGCACATTTCTTTGATTTCTCTACTTTTCTTGGCTTTCTTATCCACTTTTTCATGTCCCTCTATGCCATCAAAGTGAAATGCAGGGGTTCCCGAGGGAGTCGATACGCCCCAAAGGGTCTGTGACAGTGCGAAGACGATGTGTGAAGAAGAATTGTAGTACGGGTGGGGTTCGTGTGTAATGTTGTCGTCACTCTCTCTCTGGCCTACTTTCACACACGTTCCGCAGTCACAGAAAAACTCTCTTGATGACAGGGGTCCCACTTTTATTAATGAAACCATATCAGGTAGCACATGAATCATACAGACAACAATGTTGTCCACAAGTTTACTTTGAAGGCAATTCCTAAGCAACACTGTATAACCTAGATATTTCGGTATTCTCTACGTAACACCATATAATAACCCAGCACAGATTGCTGGACACGGCTTATGTTTGTTGAAAGCATGTTTTTTTTTGGTAAAACTTTTGCCTCGTTTTGGAGAGGCGCGTCCCGTTCAGCCTAGTCGGTTATATTAGGGCGCATGTTACATCCCCTGGTCTCCAGCTCTCTTCTCCCTACGTTTCTGATATATCTCTGCTTCTCTTAACTTGAGGATTATTATCTCTGCTTCTCTTAACTTGAGGATTATTATCTCTGCTTCTCTTAACTTGAGGATTATTATCTCTGCTTCTCTTAACTTGAGGATTATTATCTCTGCTTCTCTTAACTTGGGGATTATTATCTCTGCTTCTCTTAACTTAACTTGAGGATTATTATCTCTGCTTCTCTTAACTTGAGGATTATTATCTCTGCTTCTCTTAACTTGAGGATTATTATCTCTGCTTCTCTTAACTTGAGGATTATTATCTCTGCTTCTCTTAACTTGAGGATTATTATCTCTGCTTCTCTTAACTTGAGGATTATTATCTCTGCTTCTCTTAACTTGAGGATTATTATCTCTGCTTCTCTTAACTTGAGGATTATTATCTCTGCTTCTCTTAACTTGAGGATTATTATCTCTGCTTCTCTTAACTTGAGGATTATTATCTCTGCTTCTCTTAACTTGAGGATTATTATCTCTGCTTCTCTTAACTTGAGGATTATTATCTCTGCTTCTCTTAACTTGAGGATTATTATCTCTGCTTCTCTTAACTTGAGGATTATTATCTCTGCTTCTCTTAACTTGAGGATTATTATCTCTGCTTCTCTCTTAACTTGAGGATTATTATCTCTGCTTCTCTTAACTTGAGGATTATTATCTCTGCTTCTCTTAACTTGAGGATTATTATCTCTGCTTCTCTTAACTTGAGGATTATTATCTCTGCTTCTCTTAACTTGAGGATTATTATCTCTGCTTCTCTTAACTTGAGGATTATTATCTCTGCTTCTCTTAACTTGAGGATTATTATCTCTGCTTCTCTTAACTTGAGGATTATTATCTCTGCTTCTCTTAACTTGAGGATTATTATCTCTGCTTCTCTTAACTTGAGGATTATTATCTCTGCTTCTCTTAACTTGAGGATTATTATCTCTGCTTCTCTTAACTTGAGGATTATTATCTCTGCTTCTCTTAACTTGAGGATTATTATCTCTGCTTCTCTTAACTTGGGGATTATTATCTCTGCTTCTCTTAACTTGGGGATTATTATCTCTGCTTCTCTTAACTTGAGGATTATTATCTCTGCTTCTCTTAACTTGAGGATTATTATCTCTGCTTCTCTTAACTTGAGGATTATTATCTCTGCTTCTCTTAACTTGAGGATTATTATCTCTGCTTCTCTTAACTTGAGGATTATTCTCTTAACTTGAGGATTATTATCTCTGCTTCTCTTAACTTGAGGATTATTATCTCTGCTTCTCTTAACTTGAGGATTATTATCTCTGCTTCTCTTAACTTGAGGATTATTATCTCTGCTTCTCTTAACTTGAGGATTATTATCTCTGCTCTCTTAACTTGAGGATTATTATCTCTGCTTCTCTTAACTTGAGGATTATTATCTCTGCTTCTCTTAACTTGAGGATTATTATCTCTGCTTCTCTTAACTTGAGGATTATTATCTCTGCTTCTCTTAACTTGAGGATTATTATCTCTGCTTCTCTTAACTTGAGGATTATTATCTCTGCTTCTCTTAACTTGAGGATTATTATCTCTGCTTCTCTTAACTTGAGGATTATTATCTCTGCTTCTCTTAACTTGAGGATTATTATCTCTGCTTCTCTTAACTTCTCTTAACTTGAGGATTATTATCTCTGCTTCTCTTAACTTGAGGATTATTATCTCTGCTTCTCTTAACTTGAGGATTATTATCTCTGCTTCTCTTAACTTGAGGATTATTATCTCTGCTTCTCTTAACTTGAGGATTATTATCTCTGCTTCTCTTAACTTGAGGATTATTATCTCTGCTTCTCTTAACTTGAGGATTATTATCTCTGCTTCTCTTAACTTGAGGATTATTATCTCTGCTTCTCTTAACTTGAGGATTATTATCTCTGCTTCTCTTAACTTGAGGATTATTATCTCTGCTTCTCTTAACTTGAGGATTATTATCTCTGCTTCTCTTAACTTGAGGATTATTATCTCTGCTCTCTAACTTAACTTGAGGATTATTATCTCTGCTTCTCTTAACTTGAGGATTATTATCTCTGCTTCTCTTAACTTGAGGATTATTATCTCTGCTTCTCTTAACTTGAGGATTATTATCTCTGCTTCTCTTAACTTGAGGATTATTATCTCTGCTTCTCTTAACTTGAGGATTATTATCTCTGCTTCTCTTAACTTGAGGATTATTATCTCTGCTTCTCTTAACTTGAGGATTATTATCTCTTGAGGATTATTATCTCTGCTTCTCTTAACTTGAGGATTATTATCTCTGCTTCTCTTAACTTGAGGATTATTATCTCTGCTTCTCTTAACTGAGGATTATTATCTCTGCTTCTCTTAACTTGAGGATTATTATCTCTGCTTCTCTTAACTTGAGGATTATTATCTCTGCTTCTCTTAACTTGAGGATTATTATCTCTGCTTCTCTTAACTTGAGGATTATTATCTCTGCTTCTCTTAACTTGAGGATTATTATCTCTGCTTCTCTTAACTTGAGGATTATTATCTCTGCTTCTCTTAACTTGAGGATTATTATCTCTGCTTCTCTTAACTTGAGGATTATTATCTCTGCTTCTCTTAACTTGAGGATTATTATCTCTGCTTTTCTCTTTGGGATTATTATCTCTGCTTCTCTTAACTTGGGGATTATTATCTCTGCTTCTCTTAACTTGAGGATTATTATCTCTGCTTCTCTTAACTTGAGGATTATTATCTCTGCTTCTCTTAACTTGAGGATTATTATCTCTGCTTCTCTTAACTTGAGGATTATTATCTCTGCTTCTCTTAACTTGAGGATTATTATCTCTGCTTCTCTTAACTTGGGGATTATTATCTCTGCTTCTCTTAACTTGAGGATTATTATCTCTGCTTCTCTTAACTTGAGGATTATTATCTCTGCTTCTCTTAACTTGAGGATTATTATCTCTGCTTTTCTTATCTTGAGGATTATTATCTCTGCTTCTCTTAACTTGAGGATTATTATCTCTGCTTCTCTTAACTTGAGGATTATTATCTCTGCTTCTCTTAACTTGAGGATTATTATCTCTGCTTCTCTTAACTTGAGGATTATTATCTCTGCTTCTCTTAACTTGAGGATTATTATCTCTGCTTCTCTTAACTTGAGGATTATTATCTCTGCTTCTCTTAACTTGAGGATTATTATCTCTGCTTCTCTTAACTTGGGGATTATTATCTCTGCCTCTGCTTCTCTTAACTTGGGGATTATTATCTCTGCTTCTCTTAACTGGGGATTATTATCTCTGCTTCTCTTAACTTGAGGATTATTATCTCTGCTTCTCTCTTGAGGATTATTAACTTGAGGATTATTATCTCTGCTTCTCTTAACTTGAGGATTATTATCTCTGCTTCTCTTAACTTGAGGATTATTATCTCTGCTTCTCTTAACTTGAGGATTATTATCTCTGCTTCTCTTAACTTGAGGATTATTATCTCTGCTTCTCTTAACTTGAGGGATTATTATCTCTGCTTCTCTTAACTTGAGGATTATTATCTCTGCTTCTCTTAACTTGAGGATTATTATCTCTGCTTCTCTTAACTTGAGGATTATTATCTCTGCTTCTCTTAACTTGAGGATTATTATCTCTGCTTCTCTTAACTTGAGGATTATTATCTCTGCTTCTCTTGAGGATTATTATCTCTGCTTCTCTTATCTTGGGATTACTTGCTTCTCTTAAGGATTATTATCTCTGCTTCTCTTAACTTGAGGATTATTATCTCTGCTTCTCTTAACATGAGGATTATTATCTCTGCTTCTCTTAACTTGAGGATTATTATCTCTGCTTCTCTTAACTTGAGGATTATTATCTCTGCTTCTCTTAACTTGAGGATTATTATCTCTACTTCTCTTAACTTGAGGATTATTATCTCTGCTTCTCTTAACTTGAGGATTATTATCTATCTCTGCTTCTCTTAACTTGAGGATTATTATCTCTGCTTCTCTTAACTTGAGGATTATTATCTCTGCTTCTCTTAACTTGAGGATTATTATCTCTGCTTCTCTTAACTTGAGGATTATTATCTCTGCTTCTCTTAACTTGAGGATTATTATCTCTGCTTCTCTTAACTTGAGGATTATTATTAACTTGAGGATTATTATCTCTGCTTCTCTCTTAACTTGAGGATTATTATCTCTGCTTCTCTTCTTAACTTGAGGATTATTATCTCTGCTTCTCTTAACTTGAGGATTATTATCTCTGGATAACTTGTGGATTATTATCTCTGCTTCTCTTAACTTGAGGATTATTATTATCTCTGCTTCTCTTAACTTGAGGATTATTATCTCTGCTTCTCTTAACTTGAGGATTATTATCTCTGCTTCTCTTAACTTGAGGATTATTATCTCTGCTTCTCTTAACTTGAGGATTATTATCTCTGCTTCTCTTAACTTGAGGATTATTATCTCTGCTTCTCTTAACTTGAGGATTATTATCTCTGCTTCTCTTAACTTGAGGATTATTATCTCTGCTTCTCTTAACTTGAGGATTATTATCTCTGCTTCTCTTAACTTGAGGATTATTATCTCTGCTTCTCTTAACTTGAGGATTATTATCTCTGCTTCTCTTAACTTGAGGATTATTATCTCTGCTTCTCTTAACTTGAGGATTATTATCTCTGCTTCTCTTAACTTGAGGATTATTATCTCTGCTTCTCTTAACTTGAGGATTATTATCTCTGCTTCTCTTAACTTGAGGATTATTATCTCTGCTTCTCTTAACTTGAGGATTATTATCTCTGCTTCTCTTAACTTGAGGATTATTATCTCTGCTTCTCTTAACTTGAGGATTATTATCTCTGCTTCTCTTAACTTGAGGATTATTATCTCTGCTTCTCTTAACTTGAGGATTATTATCTCTGCTTCTCTTAACTTGAGGATTATTATCTCTGCTTCTCTTAACTTGAGGATTATTATCTCTGCTTCTCTTAACTTGAGGATTATTATCTCTGCTTCTCTTAACTTGAGGATTATTATCTCTGCTTCTCTTAACTTGAGGATTATTATCTCTGCTTCTCTTAACTTGAGGATTATTATCTCTGCTTCTCTTATCTCTGCTTCTCTTAACTTGAGGATTATTATCTCTGCTTCTCTTAACTTGAGGATTATTATCTCTGCTTCTCTTGAGGATTAACTTAACTTGGGGATTATTATCTCTGCTTCTCTTAACTTGAGGATTATTATCTCTGCTTCTCTTAACTTGAGGATTATTATCTCTGCTTCTCTTAACTTGAGGATTATTATCTCTGCTTCTCTTAACTTGGGGATTATTATCTCTGCTTCTCTTAACTTGAGGATTATTATCTCTGCTTCTCTTAACTTGAGGATTATTATCTCTGCTTCTCTTAACTTGAGGATTATTATCTCTGCTTCTCTTAACTTGAGGATTATTATCTCTGCTTCTCTTAACTTGAGGATTATTATCTCTGCTTCTCTTAACTTGAGGATTATTATCTCTGCTTCTCTTAACTTGAGGATTATTATCTCTGCTTCTCTTAACTTGAGGATTATTATCTCTGCTTCTCTTAACTTGAGGATTATTATCTCTGCTTCTCTTAACTTGGGGATTATTAGGATTATTATCTCTGCTTCTCTTAACTTGAGGATTATTATCTCTGCTTCTCTTAACTTGAGGATTATTATCTCTGCTTCTCTTAACTTGAGGATTATAACTTGGGGATTATTATCTCTGCTTCTCTTAACTTGAGGATTATTATCTCTGCTTCTCTTAACTTGAGGATTATTATCTCTGCTTCTCTTAACTTGAGGATTATTATCTCTGCTTCTCTTAACTTGAGGATTATTATCTCTGCTTCTCTTCTCTTAACTTGAGGATTATTATCTCTGCTTCTCTTAACTTGAGGATTATTATCTCTGCTTCTCTTAACTTGAGGATTATTATCTCTGCTTCTCTTAACTTGGGGATTATTATCTCTGCTTCTCTTAACTTGAGGATTATTATCTCTGCTTCTCTTAACTTGAGGATTATTATCTCTGCTTCTCTTAACTTGAGGATTATTATCTCTGCTTCTCTTAACTTGAGGATTATTATCTCTGCTTCTCTTAACTTGAGGATTATTATCTCTGCTTCTCTTAACTTGAGGATTATTATCTCTGCTTCTCTTAACTTGAGGATTATTATCTCTGCTTCTCTTAACTTGGGGATTATTATCTCTGCTTCTCTTAACTTGGGGATTATTATCTCTGCTTCTCTTAACTTGAGGATTATTATCTCTGCTTCTCTTAACTTGAGGATTATTATCTCTGCTTCTCTTAACTTGGGGATTATTATCTCTGCTTCTCTTAACTTGGGGATTATATATAGAACAAGCGCTGCCTGGAATTATGTCAGTAGTTTTCCAGAGTATGTGTCCTATCCATCTCTAGCGTCTGCTTATTTCTTGTTCCACTGGCATTAATCTGGTTCTTGTCATTAGTTCTACAATCATGACCTTCTCGTCACTTCTGAATCCTTTTTTCTCTCCCTTTATGAAAGTCTGTAAATTCTTCGTTGTTGTATTGATTGTTCTCCGTGTTTAACAGCCATACAATAGAACTGACCTGACAGGTGAATTGAACATTCTTACTTTATATTTTATATATATTTGCATAAGAACAGCACTTCCTTGACGCCATTTTGAAATCACGCCATATACTCACTTTTTCTTTAATTCTGTCACGTAATGCATCAGTCACGTTTTTGAATGAACTTGCCCCCCTTTCCCCCCCCCCCCCCCCCCCCCCCCCCCCCCCCCCCCCTCCACACCCCCCCCCCCCCCCCCCCCCCTTCCCCCCCCCCCCCCCCCCCCCCCCCCCCCCCCCCCCCCCCTCCCCCCCCCCCCCCCCCCCCCTGCCTCCCCCCCCCCCCCCCCCCCCCCCCCCCCCCCCCCCCCCCCCCCCCCCCCCCCCCCCCCCCCCCCCCCCCTTTCCCCCCCCCCCCCCCCAACCTTTCTTTAAACTCGGAAAAAATGAATATATTTGTGCGTTATCCCGCCTGCTTCATTATTTGATCACATGACATGTCCCCACGCTGTGTTTTTATATTTCTTCTTTCATAGACTTGTCCCGTCGGAGGTTTCCGCTTTTTTTTTTTTTTTTTTTAAATTGCACATGCAGTGTTTCAGTGTGTCTTAAGCCGTTAATGCATTTGATGTTGCATCGATTAGCTCAGGGATGTTGAGTAATTCGACACTCATGCAACATGTCACAATGGCTGGTGCTGGGGAAGGGGAGGCGGGAACGCAGTTTTAACAGGATCTCACACACACTAAAAGAAATTTGAGATATTATGATATTAATGGAAATATTCAGCTCTCACCAAAAGAAAAGAAATCGTGCACTATTGACGATGACATATATGTTCAGTACAACAAATCGTTTTATTGTCATATATTTTTTTTTTTATTTTGGCTACTTCACTTTATGTAACATGCCCTTTCAACCTTTTACCAAATGATATTGTAATACGAGGTGTGTTCAAATGAAACCCGTCCCAGTGGCTTTATAACAAATATATGTAAGTTACATCAGCAGGTGTAGTAGAATTAAATACAGCAATTGTTATGAAGCAAGTACCCACTGGGGTTCTTTAGAAATAGTCACCATAGGCATTCAGACACGCATCCCACTGCTTGGGTAGACGGCGGATGCCGTCCGAGAAAAATGACTTTGGTTGCTTATTGAACCCTTTGGGCACTGACGTCTGCATCGGAGTCGAATCGTTGTCCCTATAGAGATTTTTTAAGGGTCCGAACAAATGAAAGTCACATGGTGACAGATCAGGGCTGTAGGCTGGGTGTGGCAGAACTTCCCACCTTTTCCTTGCTAACGCTTCCTGCACAATGTTCGCAACATGTGGACGAGCATTGTCGTGCAACAGAATCACCACGCGAAAGCTTGCCGGGTCGTTTATTCTTGATGGCTGTATGCAGGTTGTCTAGTGTGTCTTTGTAGCGGATGGCATTGATGTTCACGCCAGGCTCTTTAAAGTCTACCAATAGAAGCCCTTCATGGTCAAACAATGCGGTCAGCATAACCTTACCGGCGGAAATCTGTGACTTGAACTTTTTGGGTTTTGGTGATCCGGGATGTTTCCATTGCATGCTCGCTGATTTGCTGCACGGCTCAAAGTAGTGGCACCAAGACTCATCGCCTGCCACTATGCGCAACAGAAATGCATTACACTCCTCTTCGTAACGCAGCAGGTGGTTCAAACTCCACCCCATGCGTTCTTCCTTATGGTGATCGGTCAGCATCTGTGGGACCCATTGTGAACACACCTTCCGATACTTCAGTTTCTTCCTAACCACCATTTGAACTGTCCCAAGAGACACAGCGAATTCCTCTGCTAGCGAACGTAAGCTCCGACGACGGTCCACCCGTATTGCTGCATCAATCTCGGCGATGGCTTCTTCTGTCGCAACAATATGCACCTGACCTGGCCGCGGAAGATCTTTCGTTAACTGACGTCCTTCTCCAAACATTCGTGCCCAGTATTTCACTGTAGTCTTAGACACATTTTTGTCACCTTACACTGCTTTCATTCGGCGATGAATGTCGACTGGTCGACATTCTTTGGCTGTTAGGAAATGAATCACCGCTCGCTGATCGACCTTGGACGGATTCCTTATCACACCTGCCATTATTTTAACGGTATGCAGCACAACCAATGAATACTAGGAGAATGAACACTTACACACTTGTACATTCGTATGTGCTTATTACTTCAGATGTGACGTCATCATGCTCCTCCTACGAATGTCCACTTGGTGCAGCTCGGTCGGGTTTCATTTGAACACGCCTCGTATGTTTTTTTAAAGGTGATGGGTGGTGAAAGGGCACTGACCCTTATTGCCTGTGACAAAACGGGGATTGTTCATGTACTTTTGTGCTCCTCTCTATCTCTTTCATCCGCCTATTATTTGCGTGCACTTTTTATAACTGTCGTTCTCTCCGGCAGTATTTCTTAATTTTCTCACTCTTCGTCCTATTATTTGGCATATTTCTGGCTCTTACATTCTTTTTGCTGGGACCACTCCCAGACGTATTTACGTTTCCCCAGGTGAACTGTGGTATTATCGAGGTTAATTATACAGGTCAGAGGTAATACTCTTAACAACTGAGTCGTCTGGCCACCGTTCATAGGAGTCGATCTCTATTGACCCATGCTGGTCGCGCACGATCGATTCAATAGAATGCCAAACTGCCGTTCTGAGAGATACTTCTGGCGAAGGCACGAAAAAACAAATGAGAATGAGATAATCGTTTTCACGGGTCCATCCTTGCGTAATTATTACAGATAACCTGTCTGGGGAAGACAATATTGGAAGGTAGCATCTGGACATCAAATAAGTTCACAGATTTGTTTTTGAGTTGCGGAAGTATTACAGCATTATTAGAAAGAGGTCACGAGATGGAAATTTAAAAGTGTAATATTTTAAAATACGCGGGGAATATTAAATTTAACACCACTAGCCATATAGTTCAGAGCTTTCTATTGGATTGATTTGAGAGACGGGATACACAATGGTTTTCATTGGAAAACTCGACGGAAGTACAACATGGGATTGGAACTGAGAATGAGAAATTGGAATCACAAATCAGATTGCATCGCCACGTCAAGCAAGCAATTCACCAAAGCCAGAGAAAGAAGGATCGGACTAAGGATTCCAAAATTATAAGTGACAGATCGGAAGTATTTGGGCAACTTTACAACTTAAAAGTAAACCCGCATATTTAAATACAAAGACTGGAAACTTAGAGGACAGACCAGGGTATTTGGGCAACTTTAAAACTTAAAAAAGTAAACCCTCATTTTAAATACGAAGACTGGAAAACTAAGGAATCAGATCACCCGATATAGACCAAGTGATTCGAAGCATTTAATAAAGTGCCGGGTCCATTCTAAACTGTGCGAGGAGATTGTGTTCCCAAGAGTGTCTTTATGGTAAGCGTAAACATTTTTTTTACTAATGTGAATTTGACATGTTTTTCTTGCTAAGTGGTTATATGGGAGACTGGCAACCTCAACATATGAAAAGAGTGTATTTATAAACCACTACAGTAGCGCTGGTAATTGTCTCTTGCTATTCGTACAGAAAACCGACAGCAGAGGTGACCCCAGACTCCGACTGGAGCAGTGATGAGCGATGATTACATCACATGTGCATCACATCATTTTGTGAGATATATGTACCTTGCTAATTGTAATTCAGGCAAATCCTTGCTCGCGCTGTCCAATCACATATTTTCCCAGTTTAATACCCAGAAGAATATTGGTGATTTCTAATCATCTTCCCCGAGTTACGCTGTGTCTACTCAAGAATAGTTAATTTGCAGCCCACAAATGTACTTAGCAGAGGCATTTGTTTCTATTTTTTGTCTAAAAGATCGTGGTACTAAGCTATCAGAAAGTTCGTGGAACGAAGCTATCAGACCGTTCGAGGAACGAAGTTATCAGACTGTGAAGTCTGTGAAACACTTCTTTATTCACAAAAGAATTGACGAATCCATGGCTGCAGGACTCAATTATACCAGCTAAGTGCTTATAACAGGCACCAGCAAACGGACATAATTTTTTTTAAATTTTAATTTTAAATTTAAATCCTCAAACTAAGTCTCAAATGACGAGAAATTTTATTTAACTCTAAAATCCACTCTCATTTCATCACTACTTTAACGTGTTAAACAAATCGATTGTTAAACGTGTTGCATGTTATTTTAAACTAAACAATCATAGTTGATTCAGTTATTATAAGTTTGAAAGCAAACGTATGAGCAAGACTCTTTATATATATATATATATATATATATATATATATATATATATATATATATATATATATATATATATATATATATATATATATATATATATATATATATATATATATATATATATATATATATATATATATATATATATATATATATAAAGATATATTTACATCTAAAGAGCTAATTCTTATAAAAAGGGAATCTCGCTGGATTTACACCAGCTGGGGGCTTGTACGGGCTAAAATCATTGCTTAATTCTTCACAAAAGGCGACAGATAAGATATAAGTTAACAATTGCTCGGTCCTATGCAGAATTGTTCTTGACTTCTGAAAATATCTTGCGAACACTCCCTTGAGAAAGAAGCGTCTTAACCCTTCTATCTACAACTCTACCAAGAGTAATCTTGTGTGAAGGTAGACACTTTTGATGACCCATTTTAGATACTCCTGCGTTTGACCACTGGTGGACCACCACTGCAGAGCTAAGGGGAGGAAATCGTGACATTGTCTCTGTTCGTCCACCATGTTAGTCTACCCCTGTTCAACCTAAGATTTGGTTATAATTAGGGTATTTAGTGTCATTTATTTGTTTTTTTTTGTATCTTTAGTTTTTTGGTTTTTTTAATTAATTTTCAGTTTTGTATTATATTTAGATAACTATTGTCTTTTGCGATTCTATTGTAATATTTAATTTTTTTTAGGTGTTTGCTACTTTCCTTTGTGTAGCACGAACCTTTCAACCATTTATCAAATACGTGGTACTGTTGGCTTTCTTGAATATTTGTGCTGGTGTGGGTGCAGCTCATACTTTGAAATATCTTAAATCATGTATTTTAGACAAATGTTTTCATTGAAATCGCAATAAAACCCACTATCCACTTCCGCTTTCCGGTTTAGTGGCAGCCATCTTTGCTCCAACATGTGACAAGACATAAGAGAGTATTTTTCTCTTATTTTTATAGTTTCATGTTCTCCACTTAATTCTCACTTTGTGTCCCTCCAGTCTCTTGTTTGTCTGTCCCTGACGAAGGCCTTGTGGCCGCAACGAAGGTTTTTCTTGTCCTTTCTCTTTGTAAGACGTATTACTATTTGTGTAGTTTTGTAATTTTTTTTCATTCTACCGTTTTACACCCGTCTTACGGCAGTTCTCCTCATATACTCATAATATTGGTTTATAGTTATCAAATTTAACATTTGCTGACATCCATGATGGGAAACTCTATACAGAGCGATACAATAGGAGGCAATATGAACATCAGAAGTGCCCCGCCGAACAAGCGTTTCGGCCCATTATTCTCCTTCACACTCTAAGGGGGTGTTACGCTGAGATAAATTAGAGGATCATGCATGGATACACGAATGATAGCAGGTGTTCATTCAGGACAAATATTGTCAGTATATATAACAAAAGCCGGCAGGTGAACAGGTCCACGGAAAAACATGGTTGACATTTAATAAACAAAGTCACTTCACAATAGTATCCATCAACACATCAAAAGTACATAGCAATGGATAAGCGTAGTAGATTATCCCTCGTCCGTCAATAAGTTTTAAACGTTAGACATCTTTAATAATAATAATAAATTCTTTAAGCGCCAAACACGGCGCATAAGGCAGAAACCAGTGCTCTCCAGGTTGTTCGTTGTGACGCCACTCCTCTTAGCTCTTGCACATTATTTAGGCCCAACATTCTTCCTTCTCTTATTATTGTTCTTCTGAGTGTTTCTTTTGGTCTTCCTTTTTTCCGCTTACCCTCAGGAACCCAAGTGAGCGCCTGTAGTGGTATTCTGTTGTTTTGCATTCGTAGGACATGACCGATATATTACCATCGTCTTTTCCTTATATAGTCGGAGACATATTTCTGCCTAGAGTCTTCTCTTATTTGTCGATTAGTCTTGAATTCTTTCCAACTGATGTTCATGAGTTTTCTAAGACATTTGTTCTCGAATGTATTCAGCTTGTTCTCCAATGATTTTGTTATTTTCCAACTCTCACAGCCGTATGTTAACACTGAGATAACATTTGAATTAAACAGACGAAGCTTGGTATGTATATTCAATGATCGTAATTTCCAAATGTTAGATAATCTATTGAAGGCGCTAGCTGCCAAAGCAATTCTAGTATGGATTTCTCTTGTTGTGTCACCATCCTGAGTCATTTTACTGACATCTTTACGTGGCATATAATATAATAATGATACACTACTCTCATCTCCACTCAATCCTGGCCGTTGTACTAAAGGTTCGGGCAATCCACGAAAACCAAAGTAATGCGGCAGAAGCAATCAGTGCAAACCAAATATTAGTTGCCTCGTATATCAAAGTTACTTGTAGTAAATTAGGGTCTGAACTTCTAGATAAGTTCAGGAACCAACTTGCACATAACGTGGCGGCCTCAAACAATAAATGCCACGATGTATATTTATATATCACACTCCATTATTCCGGAGCTTGCAAAATTACATCTCTCTTGGACGCAAACACAAAGACGGAAGCCCAATTAATTAACACACTGAACGCCACGACATGTGACAGAAAACGTCACTAGTTGACCGTCCCTCAACACGGGTGAACGCCTCGCTCACCACGGGTGGACGCTTCGTGCAAACCGTAGTTTGTCTACAGGCGAACACAGTTCCTCACATAAAAATGGAAATGTGCTAGCGTGTAGTAGCATGCCACACTATTTTATCTGCATCCCAAATCTATCCTTAACATATCACCCCCTTCGCGGTGTAAAAAAAACCAAATTTATTTGTTTGTTTTTTTCACTTCAAATATTTCCTATGCGGAAATAGCGGCCAAAATTGATTATATAACAAATATTGGGCCACATCGAAAATAATCTAGTCACAGTCAGTCTGCATAATGTAACTTATCATTAAATAACATGCTAGATGAATTTGTCATCAGTCATAAACAGTCATATGTCAATAAGTAGCAAGTCATATGCAGTCAATATTCCAATGATGTAACAAAAGAATACATAAATGTATGATCACTGTGTGTTTACAATAAACATATCAAAGAAAATGCATGTATGTATGAAAATGGTATGAGATATATAAAATAAAATAAAAACAAAAATCGAAATCAAAAATTCAAAAATGCATGAATAATAAAATATAACAAAAATAGAAGGTTATCTCCAAATAACAATGCTGTCAGAAATCCTAAAATTAAAGCTTAAATGTAATTTAAACATGACATGAATCAAATAAGATATGAAGCAATGCGATATGACATTAATGTAACTAAAGTACATGAATATCTCACAAAAAGAGAAAGAAGAGAGAAAAAAAATAGTACAAGAACGCAAGGATAACTAATTAACACAATTATTACATTACTTAATTATTCTGCTCTAAGTACCTTTGTACGTTGTGGCAAGACAAGTAATGTCCAAAACAAATTTGCAATAATATAATCATACTCCTCATTATTCCTGTTAGAACTAGATTTCTGGTACGGTATTAATATAGCAATCTTAATTAATGTGAATGTGCATTCCAGAATAATAACATGATGTCGTAGTTGGAAATTGTTCATGTCTGCAAGTAGTATAATACTGTTCATTGTACCACTAGTTAAAGTGAATAATGATTATCTCAAAGTCATGTAAATCACAAATGTTAATATGAATGGTTTGAACTTAGTGTTCGTGTCTTCATCGTCCTTTGTCATAGTGACTAGTAGTGGATAAACACCATGGCTTCACACATGTATAATATAAAGTCAATTAACTAAATCAATATGAATCTTCAAGTTCGAGCTGTGGGCATCTCGATAAAGCATCTGCGACCACATTTGCAGACCCTGGTATTGCCTCGATTTCATACTGAAAAGGTTGAAGCAGGATGGCGAACCGGGCTAGCTTTGGGTTCTTGTGATTCGCCTTCTTCAACGAGGAAAGGAATTTCTGGTCTGACTGTATGATGAAAGGGGCACCCAACAAATACCGCTCCAGCTTGACTACCGCCCAGATAACAGCCAGCAGCTCCCTTTCTATAACTGGGTACTTCCTTTCTGCATCATTGAGCTTTCTGGATATGTAGAGAGTTGGATGTAATCTTCCCTCAAACTCTTGCATCAGTGATGCGCCGATACCTTTTGAACTAGCATCTGTGCGGAGATAATAAGTCAGATTTGTATCTGGTAACCTCAAAATAAGTGGTACAGAAAAAATATTTTGAACATAATTTAACGCAGCCTGGCACTCTGGTGTCTAGTGCACGTGGTTCGGTAAGCCTTTTTAAGCAAGGCAGAGAGGTCTGCAGTGATTGAAGACAAGTTCGGTATAAATTTACTATAATACTGAATCAAGCCGAGAAGACTACGAACTTGCTTCTTGGTAGTGGGCACAGATAATTTTAGGATTTCGGAAACATTCTGTGGCACGGTCTGAAGACAACCGCGACCCACCTTATTTCCCAAGAATGAAATTTCCTCAAAGGCAATAACGATCTTTGAGGGCTTGGCTGTTAGGTGATGGAAACGTAAAGTGTCCAGAAGAGAATGTAAACCTAAGAAGTGCTCCTCCCAAGTGGAACTGAATAGACAGATGTCGTCTATATATGTGATTATATCGGACTGATGAGAGAGAATTTTTCTCATCATACGGACAAACGTTGCCGGGGCGTTCATAAGTCCGAAAGGCATTACGTTCCACTGATAAAGACCCTGTTGTGTAGCAAAGGCAGTGAGTGGTTTAGCTCTGTCAGTCAAGGGAACTTGCCAGTATCCCTTGGTAAGGTCAATTTTAGTAAAGAAAAGAGACTTGGCGAGACGAGACAAAAGATTTTCAAGTAGGGGTAAGGGTTCAGCATCGAAGACTGTGATGTTATTCAGCTTCCGGTAATCTACACACAATCTGATATTTTTGTCTTTCTTACGAACGATGACCATAGGTGATGAGTAAGGGGCATTGGAAGGTTCTATAATTCCTAAATTAAGCATTTGTTTTAATTCTTCTTCAACCTGGTGCTGGTAGTGAATAGGGACAGGATAGGGGCGTAGACGAATTGGTCGATCATCTGTAAGGACGATGTCATGCGAAATAACTGATGTACGACCTGGGATTCTGTGAGGACATCTGGAAAAGATTCTAGAAGACTAGAGACTTGGGAATGTTGTTCAGAAGACAAAGCTGGACAAATAGCGACATCCTTCCATGTCTCAGTCGATTGAAGAAGAAAGACAGGTAAGTTCATGGGAATATCCGGAAAAGAGGATTCTTCCTCCTGAATTACCGATAGCGCAGAGTAGTGAGTAGCAGGCCTAGGGTGCTCATCAACTGCTTGAAAGATGGCTTGAAGATGTTCCGGTCTAGTGTGGAATTCATTAAGCATGTTTATGTGAAAGGTCTTCCTTTTCCCTTTTATCTCTAAGATGTAGTCAACATCAGAAATGCGCGACAACACTTTATATGGACCATTCCAAGCAATTAAAAGTCTATTTTCTTTCCTTGGGAGCAGCACAAAAGCTTCGTCGCCAGGTAATAGTTGACGTAATCGTCTATTACGATTTTGGAACTGGCGTGATCTTGCTTTAGCAGCCTCAGAAGAAGCTGTAGCCAGTTGGCAGGCATCTATAATGTTACGCCGGAGGTTAACGACGTATTCATACGATGACTGGATGTCCTGAGTCATCTCTGAGTCTATGAGTAGGTCCTTAATAAGTGACATGGGACCTCGAGGTTGAGCTCCAAACACAAGCTCAAAAGGCGAGAAACCGGTCTGTTCATTTGCTACCTCACGGTATGCGAACAGTACGGCGGGTAAAACCCTGTCCCAATCTTGAGGATATTTCACTGTAACCTTTCCTAATAACTGCTTTAACGTCCGGTTAAGACGTTCCACCATGCCATTACTCATCGCATGGTAAACACTACTGAGAGACCTGTCGATATTAAGGCGTTTCATAACAGCAGTCATAGTGTCAGATACAAATTGGGTACCTCGATCTGAAAGAAGTTTTCGGGGGAAACCAAGTCTAGAAAAAATCAAGAAGAGGGCATCAGCAACGTCATTAGTGGTGATGTTCTTAAGAGGTATGGCCTCGGGCCATCGAGTGCACATGTCGATACATGTGAGCACATACCTGTGTCCTCTAGTGGACATAATAGGTAATGGACCGATAATATCCACGGCCATTTTCTCAAAAGGGCGTACAGGTATATCACACGCCTGAATCGGTGCCGTATGATAGGCTCCTCTTGATTTTACCTCTTGACAAATAACGCAAGAGCGACAATATATGGAGGTGTCTCTGGAAATTCCCGTCCAAAAAAAAGAGGACATAACTCTAGAACGCGTTCTAGAGTAGCCCATATGGCCAGCATAGTGGGAATCGTGTGCATGTTGTAAAATATATGTACGAAATTTTTGAGGAACCAGCACCTGATGTCTGATTAAAGATGAATCTTTAAAATTCCTAACCAATACATCATTTTTAAGTGTGTACCACTGTTTGGGTGACAGACTATTATCCACATCATCATTATTTCTAATTAATCTAAAGAATTTCTTCAAAGAGTTATCTTCTCTTTGAAGTTTCACAAAGGACTGTTTGTCTATATCAGAGTGAACGTGAAAATTGTCCTGCGTTTCAGGATAGGTATCATCATTTTCCTTTGGTGCCTTGGCTTGGGCACGCGTAGTAACTGCAGCAGCAGTTGATACATTTTGACGTTCCCATTGAACAATTTCTTCAGGTGAGCAATCATTGCTGCCGTGTATCCGGCCAAATGTGACATCCGCTATTGGGCTTCTTAACAGACACACTTTAACCTTGCCTGTAAAGAATGGTGAGTGGATATCCACAACGTCTGTGGGATAAAATTCCACTGTCCCGCCGAAAGTTACACATTTAACAAAGTCACCTGTTGCATGAGACGGATGTACTAATGACTGTCTTACTCCGACAGTCGTGCAACCAGAATCACGGAATACTGTAACTTGAGTGCCATTCAATAAGCCTCTGTGAAGCTGTAGTACCCCTGTGCCATCATGTGCTGATGAAGCAGTAACTGCTGGTAGCGGATGGCCGCATTTTAATAGGGAAGTCACATTAGACTGGAATAGAGTTTGGCAATCTGGACACTGTGAAGCAGTATCAAAGTCAAACGAACAACATGAAGCTGAATGATTAATAACATTGTTGTCCTGCGCGTTCTCAGGTGTAGCAGCAGTGTGTGCTGAGTTGGTATGGTAGTTCGAATATGCATTTTTTCTAGAGCGTGATCTATGTCTCTGATTGTAAAAAGAGTTATTTTGACTCCTGTCATTATTTCCTTGGTTCCTATTGCTGTTTCCTTGATTTCTATAGTCTTGTGACCTATTACGATGTGAGAAATTTTGGTTATTGGGTTCCCAGTTATTCCAATTCTTTTTATAGTTACCAAAATTATCATTCCTTCCCTCTCCTGAGTTTTGTTGGAAATTACCTCTGTTTTGGGGGGAATAGTTCCTATATGGTTGTCTACCTCTATATGGTTGTGAGTTATTGAATTTACTTGGGTTGAAATTCCCATCAAAACTGTGGGATCTTTGTCTATAATTGTTGTGGTTCCAAGTTTTAGCTGCGGCAACAGGTAAAGCTTCCTTAATATGGTTATTACTGACACAAACTCCCGGATGTGCATTACAATATTGCCTACATAATTCCTCCATTGAACTCAAACTCGACGGCTTCCTTTCCTGTAGATATTCTCTCAGTGGTCTACTTACGGAAGACAAGACTTTGTCTCGCAATAACAAGTCCTTAAGGCCCTCATAATTCTCTTCAATGCCGGAAAGTTGTATCCATCTATTAAATGTTAGTCGAGTTGCAGCTACAAACTGTGTAAAATCTTTACCAGTTTCAGGAATCATATGTTTGAACTTCATACGATAACCTTCAGCGTCTAACTGATGAAGTTTTAATAATAATATTTTAGCAGCATCATAATTGCGTCTATTCGGCCCGTCCAATTGGCACAGAGCCGTTAAGGATTCACCAGTCATTAAATCCATCAATCTTGTACACCAATGAGACCTATCAAGATTATTTTCTTCACAAACATTTTCATAGCGTTGTAAGAAGGACGAAATTTCGTCTATTTTTGGCTTAAACACAGGCAAACGAAATTTAACAAACCCGCTATCGTGGTTGCTAGAGGAACCTCTATGTTCAGAGTCATCATTTTGTCTACTCTGATGTTGCACTTTTTGTTCTTCAATACGTAAAGTCGCCATTTTCTCTTCATGTGCAAGCTTTTTTTCTTGTTGTTCTGCAATCCTTTTGTTCTCTTCTGCAAGTAGCTCTGCTGTTCTGCGCTCTCGCTCCTCATACCGCGCATCTCTTTGTCTCTTATTCTCTCGGGCTTCTTGATTTTCTTTGGAATTGAATTCCGCTTTGGCAAAGTCCATTAATTCCTTCGCCTTGTAACCATATTCTTGGGCCATAGTAATAAATTCCTGATACTCCATTATTTACTTCTTCGGTATCTTACTATCAATATTATATATTATGTAATAAATGTATCTCACTTAGTCCGTCTATATCAATTCACTAGCTTTGTGCTTTGCAATATTATCAATGCAAATAGATTCTTAATATTACTAATCTTCTTCCTCTTCTTCTTCTTCCTCGTTCGTCCTGAAAAGGACGTTGGTTGCGTTGTGTCTGTTTACACCAGAGCTGCGATATCTGCACCTTTCGGCCGACACATCCGACTTCAGCACCGCATTTTTTGGGCCCGGGTTTGCCTTCCCTCTTCGATCCCTATTCTCTCAGCCAGACTGCAGTGATGCAGCCTGTTTCCAGGACCACCACGTGGAGGTGGAGTAGGGTCTTGGTCAGCTCTGGTTCGCTGACCCTGACGCAAGCAGTCAAGCTATGGGTTGCTGACTGCATTCTCTATTGCTGCATCTTTGGGTCCCATATTACTAATCAATAATAAAATAGTATGACAGATCAACAGTAGTAAAGATACGAGGAAAACGAGAAAGAGAGGAGAAAAAATGTAATGTACAAGAATAGAATTGATGGAACTAAACAAGAAGACAAGTACAAGTGACCAAGACAATGTAATAACAGCGGCACGTAAACGAAAAAGAATGCAAATGAGAAACTTAAAAAAAAAATCCAATAAATCACACAGACTTACTGCTAAGAAAACAGGACAGGACCTGTAACAATATATATAAATGTAAACAAGTGATAGAAGGTTAGACTAGCATTACGAACAGAATGGTTGTCAACTAAGGAGAAGAAAACAAAACCAACACACTACAAAAACTGACAACTACAAGGACGGAGCAGCACACCTAACCAAATTAGGTCACACTAAACAGGCAGTGAACTAAACGTCGGTGAGAAAACTCGTGCCGGAAATTTCCTTGCCTGAGAAATGTAAGCAAAACCTATAGAAATATCTGCTGAGCGGTCATTTTACAATGACATGTGTCGCTAACAACAGATTTGTACAAAGACATAGAAACCAAGAAAACGAATAACACAGATGTAACAAAAAGGCCTACACCACGGCAAAGATACAAGAGTGTATTAACAGGCACTTATCTTATCGTAATCCGATCAGATGCAAGTCCGGAAAAAGGCGTCAACACTGTCCCTCAATACAAGTGAAGCACGGATGAAATGTAAAAAAATACACGGTCGCAGTCAGGTGGGCATCATAAACTGTGTAGACCTCGAAACGTTGTGTTGACTTGGCACAAATAACTTGACATCGCCGTGGCATAGACTTGAAACTTGAACGAATCTTACAAACGTTGTGATGTAGACTGGAACACGAAATAAACTTGCAAACTGGTTGGTTTGAAATTGCAATCTTGAACGTTACAGCGAACAATAGGATATTGAAACTGGAACACTGGACATGCGCAGTGGCAAAGTTCGTTATCCAACAGGACCCGCTGGCAATGACTGAGTTCATGAGCTGGTGTGTTTACAATAACACGCTAAACAGAGGTGACGATCGAATGTGCAGATTAAATGGCGGCTGTAGATTTGCCAAGTACGAAGGCATACTTGCTTATGTGAATTTGAAAACCATGTCCTGATGAAAATATCGATCCAAAATCATACTGGCCCACCAATTATATGGTGTTACGCTGAGATAAATTAGAGGATCATGCATGGATACACGAATGATAGCAGGTGTTCATTCAGGACAAATATTGTCAGTGTACATAACAAAAGCCGGCAGGTGAACAGGTCCACGGAAAAACATGGTTGACATTTAATAAACAAAGTCACTTCACAATAGTATCCATCAACACATCAAAAGTACATAGCAGTGGATAAGCATAGTAGATTATCCCTCGTCCGTCAATAAGTTTCAAACGTTAGACATCTTTACGTAGAACATAATATAATAATGATACACTACTCTCATCTCCACTCAATCCTGGCCATTGTACTAAAGGTTCGGGCAATCCACGAAAACCAAAGTAATGCGGCAGAAGCAATCAGTGCAAACCAAATATTAGTTGCCTCGTATATCAAAGTTACTTGTAGTAAATTAGGGTCTGAACTTCTAGATAAGTTCAGGAACCAACTTGCACATAACGTGGCGGCCTCAAACAATAAATGCCACGATGTATATTTATATATCACACTCCATTATTCCGGAGCTTGCAAAATTACATCTCTCTTGGACGCAAACACAAAGACGGAAGCCCAATTAATTAACACACTGAACGCCACGACATGTGACAGAAAACGTCACTAGTTGACCGTCCCTCAACACGGGTGAACGCCTCGCTCACCACGGGTGGACGCTTCGTGCAAACCGTAGTTTGTCTACAGGCGAACACAGTTCCTCACATAAAAATGGAAATGTGCTAGCGTGTAGTAGCATGCCACACTATTTTATCTGCATCCCAAATCTATCCTTAACAGGGGGGCGGACCCACCTGGGTCATGACTTCAAAGTGTCTCAGCCTCCTGTTGTCTTGTGTAGAAAATGAACGCATTCCACCTTGGATTCAGCTTTAAATTCCGCAATTCCGCCAGCAGGAGGCAATAGTAAAAGTAACAAAGAGAAGACAAATTATTGCAGTCGTTCCGCAGAACACCACTGACACGCCTGCGTGACGCCGACGAGGCTTGAATTCTTTGCGAGCCGGCCTCTGAAATCTACCTTCGCCCCATATAATGCACCGCCTGTTTCTTGTAATGCCGCCGTCCTTTCACTAATACAATGAAAAACTCGATGTATTGCGGACTTAGAAAAATTTCAGGGTGTTTCCTATACCGCAGGTGGGGTTAGATTTTACTGTAACAAGTTCCATAGCCCATTGCGGCTGTTCCACAGGTTACAGAGAGACGAGAAAGATAGATAAGCATCATCATCATATTTTTTCCTGATGAAGTATGGAACCACTACTGCAGATTACTTGTTACTTGAGGAAGCCTACGCCCACGCACAAACTCTGGCAGATGGGGTTCTATAGCTACGTATTTGTTTGACGCATTTACGTGACCAACTCCATGCACAGTTTCATGTTAGTCCACTTTTGTGACATTCCAGTTGGAGTAGTAATACTATCCTTTCTTTGTCTGTTCAGAGAGCCCCCAGGAACTGCACGAGACCTGAGAGGTGTCTACTGAACAGGATCACGTGGTCACCCTTGGAAAATAAAATAGAGGGCGTTGACCTGAAAGAGCTGACAATTGAAAATAAATTAAAGAGAGACAACCAAGAATGAGAGAATCACAGACACAGTCTGAAGAATTGCGTAGGCAACGTAAAAAGGTTCTCGTGTTCTTGAAATTGACTTTGGGTAATCAAGATTCAAGCTGAATACATTCGAGAACAAATGTCTTAGAAAACTCATGAACATCAGTTGGAAAGAATTCAAGACTAATCGACAAATAAGAGAAGACTCTAGGCAGAAATATGTCTCCGACTATATAAGGAAAAGACGATGGTCATATATCGGTCATGTCCTACGAATGCAAAACAACAGAATACCACTACAGGCTCTCACTTGGGTTCCTGAGGGTAAGCGGAAAAAAAGGAAGACCAAAAGAAACACTCAGAAGAACAATAATAAGAGAAGGAAGAACGTTGGGCCTAAATAATGTGCAAGAGCTAAGAGGAGTGGCGTCACAACGAACAACCTGGAGAGCACTGGTTTCTGCCTTATGCGCCGTGTTTGGCGCTTAAAGAATTTATTATTATTTATTATTAATCAAGATTTATATGATTTTGTACGTTGTAAATGTATGTATGTATCTGTGTGTGTGTGTGTGTGTGTGTGTGGTAATATAAACTGAGATTCTATTAAATAAAACTTGCAAGGCAACAGAAGAGTGTGGAGGTCGTAGAGACAGTAGAGAACAGCAGTAGACTAGGTATCTCTATAGGCCGGTAGCTGAAGGAAGAATGAAGACAGTTGCTAAAAATAGAAATGACGTTTGTGTGGCATGTGCAGCTATATATTCTACATGGATCAAATAAACATGAACGATCATAACAATGTGTGGCTGTGTCCATGTAGTTAGGTCTGTGTGTTCATTTGTGTGCGTGTGTGTGCGTGTGTATAAGGTCTCAATTTTTTTTTTTCTCACAGAACAACGGCTTGGTTTTTGCGTCATTTCCTGAATGTCAGCACGTTTACCACTCGATAACAGGTTGCCTTATCTGAGTTATCTCCCCAGATCAAACTAACACCAAACAAATCATGTCCCTTTAACTGCTCATGTTACATCCGATATGGACCAGTTCAGGCGTTTTAAACATAAATACCCCCCCCCCACCTTTTTTTATCGTCTCTCTCAAGGCTGAAAAAATAACATCGACTGCCATGAGTTCCTTCCATTAAACTAACCAGGACAAATAAGATAGTTTCATGCTGATGATCAAGAACACACGTTTAACTTTCATTCTTGAGTGGTATATCTGCGGGACTCTTGGTCAGGCACCAATGATTCATTAGGGGGTCGTCCATATGTGACGTCACGTAGTGAGAAAGGGGGGGGGAGGAAGTAACAATTTTGTGAGAAAGTATGACGATGGGTTTACAAAAATGTGACGTCACGTAGTGAGGGGGGAGGAAGTAACAATTTTGTGACAAAGTATGACGATGGGTTTACAAAAATGTGACGTCCTAACAACAACAACAATACGTGTCAGGAAGAAGAGGGGGAAGAACTATAAAAGTTGAACTCTGACATATAGTCTTTGACCGTTAAAGTTTCGCAAGGTAAAAATTCGAATCAAGGAAGCAAATGAATTAATGTTAATCAATCAATCAATCAATCAATCAATACCCTTTAGCTCCCAAAGGAGCATAGGCCTTCAACAAACGCATGCCAAGTCTTCCTGTCCTGTGCCATTCGCTCAAGTTCTTTCTATATTTTTCTCATCATTTTCACCTCTGTTTCCAGTTCTCTTCTCCATGTGTTTTTTGGTTTACCTCTGCCTCTCTCTCCCTGTGGATTCCAGAACAAGGACTGTCTTGTAATGCTATCAACAGGTTTCCTCAATGTGTGTCCTATCCATCGCCAGCGTCTTCTTCTCAACTCTTGTTCCACTGGCACTTGTCTGGTTCTTGTCATCAATTCCACATTTGTGACTTTGTCATACTATTTCAGTCCTTCTATTCTACGCAAGCACCCGTTAATAAAAGTCTGTAGCTTTTTGGTTGTTGTCTTTAGTGTTCTCCATGTCTCAGAGCCATACAATAGGACTGACTTCACATTTGAGTTGAAGATTCTTATTTTCGTGTTGGATCCGATTTCTCTTGCTCTCCATATATTTCCCAATGCAATGAAAGCTCCTCTTGCTTTTTGTATTCTTATTTTGATATCACTGTCTGTCCCTCCAACTTTGTCTATATTACTTCCAAGATATGTGTACGATTCTACATCTTTTAGTGGTGTTTCTTCAAGTTCAACCTTGTTATCATTTCTTGCATTTAAATGAATTAATGTGTTGTACATATAAATAGGGAGCCGCGGTAGCAAAGTGGTTAGTGCACTGGCTTCCTAGCTCAGTGGTCTATGGTTCGATCCCCGGATAAGGTGGGATTTTTTTAGGCCGCAAGCGGCTCCTGGGTCGACTCGGCCCCAAATGGGTACCAGAGCAACTCTGGGAAGGTTAAGGCGGCCGGCGTGATGCTGACCACATCACCCCTAGTGTGCCGACCGTCGGGAAAATATGGGCCTAACACCATATTCCCAATATGCCGCAATAGGGCGTGTAACGAGATCCTTTACCTTTTTACATATAAATACACATGTTGCTTGTAGTGATTAAAATAGAAATGAATAACAAAAAATGTTAACAAAGCGAATGTTAAAAATAAAAGTAATAAATACTGTTAACGGTATTGTCACAGTGATGTCCCCTCAAGGCGGGCATTTTAGTGTGGATGTCACCCAAGTATGTTTTATTTTTTTTCCTTAGAAGTGCGCTGAAGCTAGCCAGCAAGATTTTTTTTTCCCACATTGTTAGTTATGTGAGATCATAAACATGAAACTGCCCCCATGGTGATTAAAGCGGTTTGTATATTCATCTTTAAATATAAGTACATGAGAGGCATGCAGCCTCCCTCTCCGAACAGACACCGCAGCAGACGATTATTTCACTCTTTCATGAGCTATTTAGACATCAAAATGTTTGTTTGTTGTTGTTGTCGGTTTTTATTTGAGGGAGAGAATATGCTGATTTAAAACAGCGGATTCTAGAATTATCGTTATTTGTGGTGCAGACCTCTCGACCTACATTTCTTCTGGTTCGTTACCCTCCATGAAATAAAACCAAGCCAGTTCGATTGTTCGATCTTAAACGAAACAAATGAACCTGTAGAAATAGCGACCGCATGCAGATAACAATAAATGAATGGGAGAAATCAAAGCCAAGTTATTGGAAGAAAACTACGCAGTCACTTTGAGGAAATATTTCATTTGTGATTTATGATAGTTGCCAGAATTTACTAGGCGGTGGCAGGTGCTAACAACATTGCAGTGATACTGATAGCTTCAGGCGGAAATAAGCCAGGTAACTGGACCACTAATAACATAACATAACAGTGACACAACCGAAGTAACTAGACCATTAATAGGATAATATAACAAAGACAAAATTTAGGCAACTAGAACACTAATAAGATAACAGAACAGTGACAAAGCTTTGTAACTGGGCCACTAATAAGATAACATAACAGTGGCAAAGCTGGATAACTGGACCGTTAATAACATAACAGTGACACGAGCTGGTAATTGGACCACTAATAAGATAACGTAACAGTGACGCTAGAAAGGTAACTGGGCCGCTAATAAGATAACATAACTGTGACACCAGAAAGGTAACTGGGCCGCTAATAAGATAACATAACAGTGACACGAACTAGGTAACTGACCGCTAATAAGATAATATAACAGTGACACAAGCTAGGTAATTGGACCGCTAATAAGGTAACATAACAGTGACACAAGCTAGGTAATTGGACCGCTAATAAGGTAACATAACAGTGACTCGAGCTAGGTAACTGGACTGCTAATAAGATATCGTAGTGGAGAAACAAATTAGATTCCTGGACCGCCAATAAGATAACATAGCAGTGATACAAGCAAGATAACTGGATCGCTAATAAGATAACTTAACAATGATACAAGCTGGATAAGTGGACCGCTAATGAGATCAGATAGTGGAGAAACAAGCTAAATAACTGGACCACTTAAAAGAAAACATAACAGTGACACAACGTAGGTAACTGGACCGCTAATAAGATAACATAACAGTGTAACATTGACACAACCTAAGTAACTAGACCGCTAATAAGATAACATAACAAGGACTAAAGCTAGCCAACTAGAACACTAATAAGATGACATAACAGTGACAAAGCTTTGTAAATGGGCCACTAATAAGATAACATAACAGTGGCAAAGCTGGATAACTAGACCACAAATAAGATAACATAACAGTGACATAAGCTGGATAACTAGACCGCCAAAAGATAACATAACAGTGACACAATCTAAATAACTAGATCACCAATAACATAACATAACAGTGACATAAGCTTGATAACTAGACCGTTAATAAGATAACTTAACAGTGACACAAGCTGGATAACTAGACCGCTAAAAAGATAACTTAACAGTGACACAAGCTGAATAACTAGACCGTTAATAAGATAACTTAACAGTGACATAAGCTGAATAACTAGACAATTAATAAGATAACTTAACAGTGACATAAGCTGGATAACTAGACCGTTAATAAGATAACTTGACAGTGACACACGCTGGATAACTAGACCGTTAATAAGACAACTTGACAGTGACATAAGCTGAATAACTAGACCATTAATAAGACAACTTTACAGTGAAATAAGCTGGATAACTAGACCGTTAATAAGATAACTTGACAGTGACATAAACTGAATAACTAGATCATTAATAAGATAACTTAACAGTGACACAAGCTGGATAACTAGACCGTTAATAAGATAACTTGACAGTGGCATAAGCTGGATAACTAGACCATTAATAAGATAACTTAACAGTGACAAAGGCTGGATAACTAGACCGTTAATAAGATCTTAACAGTGACACAAGCTGGATAACTAGACCGTTAATAAAATAACACAATAGTGTCACATGCTGGATAACTAGACCGTTAATAAGATAACTTAACAGTAGCATAGGCTGGGTAACTAGACCGTTAATAAGATAACTTAACAGTGACACAAGCTGGATAACTAGACCGTTAATACAATAACACAACAGTGTCACAAGCTGGATAACTAGACCGTTAATAAGATAACTTAACAGTGGCATATGCTGGATAACTAGACCTCTAAAAAGATAACAGTGACACAAGCTAGATAAGTGGAACGCTAATAAGATAACACAATGATGACATAAGGTGGATAACTGAAACGCCTATAAGATAACAAGGAAACAATTATTTATCTGAAGGTGACAATGACCATTGCGTCTTTCTTTTTTTTCCCTTGGTTTTCTTTTTTTTATTTTTTTATATTGCCTTCGTGTTTGAAACTCGAATAAAGCAATAAAACACCAGAACATATACACAAATATAGCTACATATAAACAGTGAAATCAGTAACATATAGATGTGGAGGGGAGGGTAGCGAAATAATTGGTGTATGTGAAGGAGATCTTCCACATAATGTCCCTGTTTGTCCCCTGAAAACAAACATGTTTGTCTACGCCATTTTTTTGTGTCGTTTCTGTCTAACTACCCATTTTGTTGTGTCGTTTCTGTCTAACTACCCATTTTGTTGTGTCGTTTCTGTCTAACTACCCATTTTGTTCTTGTTTAAAATTGGTTTTGTGAGTGTTTATTACGTCTCCATGAAGCATGCTACTTTCAACCATTAAAAAAAATATGGATCATTCGGTTATATCAGGACACCTGTTATGTAGTGTCAGTTGTTCCCAGATTGGGTATACTGTATGTACCGATCTGTATTATTTCTCTAGGTGAGATTACAAATTTGATTACAGGTGTCGGCAAATAGTGGGTGGTAATCTGCGAGCAGATCGCACTAATTTGGTGGATCTTTAGGTGACGAAGTGGGATCAAGAAAGGATTTCGAAGTTCGGGAACTTTCGGACTAGCCCGCTCCCTCCGGCATTAAAAGTAAGGTATCCGAGGATTGAGCGTTCGATTGACAGAGTGGTTAGAGTACTGGACTCTTACGGCAAAGGTGCTGGATTCGATTCACGGTATCGACGCGCTCTAGTATACCCAGCTGTAAATGGGTACCTGACTGTGCTGTGAGTTAGGGAAGGAAAAGGCAGCGAGGAAAGTGACTGGTTACTCCCCCTTTCGACGATGGACCTAGTATGGTGAAGTCTCTAACGTTTTACCACCCCTACGGCAGTATCTGCTATGGGACTGCCTTTTTTACCCCCAGGATTAAAAGTACACGGGAGGCATAACTTATATCAAGAAAGGCAATGCTGAAAGACACTTTAAAACTGTCCATCTTACGAGTGAAACTGATCTTCTACCAAACTCTGCAGACATAACTTCAGCAGGGTGGGTCTTTGGAGATGGCAGTGTTGGTTAATATAAGTAGATCTCCGCACACTTTGTATGTGTTAGTGAAGGTCGAACTGATAATGTAAGTAGATCTCCGCACAGTTTGTATGTATTAGTGAAGGTCGACCTGTTAATGTAAGTAGATCTCCGCACAGTTTGTATGTATTAGTGAAGGTCGACCTGTTAATGTAAGTAGATCTTCGCACAGTTTGTTTGTATTAGTGAAGGTCGACCTGTTAATGTAAGTAGATCTCCGCACAGTTTGTATGTATTAGTGAAGATCGACCTGTTAATGTAAGTAGATCTCCGCACAGTTTGTATGTATTAGTGCAGGTCGACCTGTTAATGTAAGTAGATCTCCGCACAGTTTGTATGTATTAGTGCAGGTCGACCTGTTAATGTAAGTAGATCTCCGCACAGTTTGTATGTATTAGTGAAGGTCGACCTGTTAATGTAAGTAGATCTCCGCACAGTTTGTATGTATGTATTAGTGAAGGTCGACCTGTTAATGTAAGTAGATCTCCGCACAGTTTGTATGTATTAGTGAAGGTCGACCTGTTAATGTAAGTAGATCTCCGCACAGTTTGTATGTATTAGTGAAGGTCGACCTGTTAATGTAAGTAGATCTCCGCACAGTTTGTATGTATTAGTGAAGGTCGACCTGTTAATGTAAGTAGACCTTTGCACAGTTTGTATGTATTAGTGAAGGTCGACCTGTTAATGTAAGTAGATCTCCGCACAGTTTGTATGTATTAGTGAAGGTCGACCTGTTAATGTAATTAGATCTCCGCACAGTTTGTATGTATTAGTGAAGGTCGACCTGTTAATGTAAGTAGATCTCCGCACAGTTTGTATGTATTAGTGAAGGTCGACCTGTTAATGTAAGTAGATCTCCGCACAGTTTGTATGTATTAGTGAAGGTCGACCTGTTAATGTAAGTAGATCTCCGCACAGTTTGTATGTATTAGTGAAGGTCGATCTGTTAATGTAAGTAGATCTCCGCACAGTTTGTATGTATTAGTGAAGATCGACCTGTTAATGTAAGTAGATCTCCGCACAGTTTGTATGTATTAGTGAAGGTCGACCTGTTAATGTAAGTAGATCTCCGCACAGTTTGTATGTATTAGTGAAGGTCGACCTGTTAATGTATGTATTAGTGAAGGTCGACCTGTTAATGTATGTATTAGTGAAGGTCAACCTGTGAAGTCCCCGGGGGTCTCTGAAGGGATAAACAATGACTAGAACTACCACTTCCTCATGCATGTCGTACAAGGCTACTAATATAAAGTTGTTCATGAGGCTGGCAACCTCATCATGTCAAACAAGTTGTTACAGAATCCATCACGGCACGAAAATGTCAACACTTGACGCAGGCTTCCTACAAGGGGACCACATTCAATGGTGGTTTTGTGCTCCTTAATAAGGAGAAAAAAGAGAGAAAATTGATGATGATGATGAAGAGGGAAGGTCAGCCATCTTGTGACAGTTTTATTATGTTTTTATTTCCGTGACTTATCTAGCGGCAGTTATCTGTTTGTTTCTCATCAATATGTCCAAGAATGTTTGTTCTAAATTGAACTCTGACATTCCTACAATGTTTGCTGACAGCTGAAACACCCGAGTTCTGAGTTGTTTGCTGAAATTTGACATCATTTTCGTACACGTCCTAGAGTGCTCGCTGGAAACTGGCAAGTCAGTATGTCCTAACGTGTTCCTGTCTCATGGAGTACATGCCCTTGAGTACTGGCTGGAAACTGGCAAGTCAGTGTGTCCTAACGTGTTCCTGTCTCATGGAGTACATGTCCTTGAGTACTGCCTGGAAACTGGCAAATCAGTGTGTCCTAACGTGTTCCTGTCTCATGGAGTACATGCGCTAGAGTGCTGGCTGGAAACTGGCAAGTCAGTATGTCCTAATGTGTTGCTGTCTCATGGAGTACATGATTTAAGTGAATGTTTGTCAGCTAGCTACTGAGTTTTCGCTGGGAATAGAGGAAAAGTAGCTTAAATCCAGTGGATACCGGGCTGATAAACGCTGGGGGAAAGGGGGCTAGTCTGAAATGTATCAGGTTTTAAATTCTTTCTCTGTTCTCCCTCTGTCGTCTAAAGATCTACCATTTCTTTTCTTTTGATCTCCCGGCACATGCGATTGACTGGTTGCCAAGAAATGTCCTAAGGTGTTGGTTCAAAGTTCATATCCAGTATGTACAAAAGGGTGCTAAATTGGCTGTGCGTCCTTTCACGATTTTACTTTCACCGCAAGGCGACGGCGCCATTTGGATGGTACTTTGTTCGATTCTAGGTAAACCTATCACCTATATTTCTTCCCTATTGTCTTGGTTTCTGTCCAACAAGCGTCTGGTAATTACCTATTTATTTATTGACTACTCACAGGCCTCATGTAGACACAGCCAACGCTTAAACATACTACACGTGCCCAAGCCAAGGCTTGACTTATTCAAGAAAAGTTTAGCATTTTCTGTTGCTCATCTGTGGAACAATCTTCCACACGACCTAAAAAGCATGTTTAGTCCATATTCATTCAATCGCAGACTTTTCAAATACATCATGAGTGCAGATTATATGCCATCCTAATTTAGTTATGTTCCTAAATCATTTTCTAATGTGATGTGTATTTTTTAAGGATTATTATGCCCTGTTCATTATTGATTATGATAAAGTCCTGTAAATGTGTGTAACTGTTATACCTGTAAATGTGTGTAACTCTTATACCTGTAAATGTGTGTAACTCTTATACCTGTAAATGCGTGTAACTCTTATACCTGTAAATGTTTGTAACTCTTATACCTGTAAATGTGTGTAACTCTTATACCTGTAAATGCGTGTAACTGTTATACTTTTACAATGTTGGGATTTTACTTTGTTTTATTGCATTGATTTTTTTTTAAAAATAATATTGAAAATGCATGTGTAGGATAAATGAATTGAGTATGGGAGACGAGAGAAGGGATGGGCAGAATGTTAGACAGGCCTGCGTGCTCAATTCTAAACCATTTGAAGATAAAGTGCGTACGTTCGTTCGTTCGTTCTATCTGATTCTGCTCTTGAGTTAGGGAGAGCAAAGAAAAACACGGAGTTCCTACTCACTCAATAGCAGTCTGTTCAAATATTTCTGGAGCTCGGATTCTATACTACCCTAAGGTGATCGTACTCGAATTATTGTCTGATTTACCGTATAGATGTTTTGGATTTGTTTATTTGTTTGTTTTTCTTTTCTATTTTTTGTTGTTGTTGTTTTGTTTTTTTTTTTTTGTTCTTATTTTCATTACGTTCTTGTTTGCTAAAAAAAATACTATATTTTGATTATGATTGGGTATTGTCATTGTATGCTGTTATATAACCTTTATAATGTTGTATTCCTTTAATTTAATGCTTAAAGTAACATGTGGAAATGAAAGGATATAGTATGCAAGATAAGTGAGAATGGAAGGGCAGAATGTTAGACGGGCCTGCGCGCCCAATTCTTAACCCTTTGAAAATAAAGTTCGTTCGTTCGTTCAATATTTATCTGTGCTAGTCTTAAGTGTGTTTGTGAAGTGTTTCTGCTGAACGTTGTTCGATAATATAATCGATATACCATAAGGCGCTTCTTTTTTTTATTTTTTAATAAGCAAAATCTAAAAACAAAAAGAGACATCGTTTATATCCGTATGGTTATGCTTCGTCTAGCAAACTATAATGACGTCAGAACCAGTTGGTTTGGATAAGCATCTTAGATTACTATTTATACATTTTTGGCACCATTTTATTATTTAAACACAAGGCACTTACCTTGTGCAGTAGCCAGGAGTGATATCTGTGAAAGAAAAAAGTGAATACCTGGATTATGTCTTTGAAGGCTACATTAATCTTTAAAACAGTCTTATACTGTTAAACGTTGGCGACTAACATTTCGCTCAACGACGCATGCGACTTACGACAACTCGGACTTACAATGTTCATCCCAGTAATCATATTAAAGCACAGTATATTAATGTTGCTTTATTTGTTACACCAATCATGCTCTTACAACTTTCTCCTCTATCCGACTCTCAGCAGACCGCTCCTACCGTCTTTTCTTGTTAGACGTCTGTTCTCTGTTCACCTCTATTCCCCACTCTGATGGTCTCCGAGCTTGTTGCGTACATATTTTTGATGCACAGATTACAAAAATTACGATATGACTAATTGATATGGAAAAAAGATATTACTTTGGTTTAGTCAAAGTTATATCATCCATGATTTGATTTATACTTTTGATTATGTGAATGATCTCCCCTTGAATATTGATTGCGCGGGTTAATATCGAATTTATGTAATTTCTCATTTGTTAGGGCCAGAAAATAGATTGATCTTGTTCAATATGTTTATGGCCTGAATTTATATGTATTACTTGTCTAGTACAAGAAGATTCAGTCTTATATTGTATATCTTTGTATGTTTAGGTCGGACTATATTCTTTGTGCCGAATACTGGGGCAGGTTTTCGTTTTTCGAGACATGCGTAGGGAGTCTCGATAATGCCGCCGAATATGGCTGAGTGTGTTTCTTTGGGCTGGTCCCTTTTCAGGGTTAAAAAGTGGTTTGTGCATGTTTTTCCAGGAGAAGTTAGTGTCTCTGCAAGGGTCTATTTGTCAGAGATTCTCCTCATGCACTTTGTTATTAATTCGGACTCCAGGTAATACCAGACCCTTTCTTTTGATGATCTCTACGTGGTTAGGCCTAGATGGAGTCGTATTTTCGAACATCGTTGGTCGTTGATATACCATTGAAGATGACAGGTTTCCCAACAGTGCTGATGTCTACATGTAACAACTTTAGTAATGTGGAACAGTAGGGAAACTCTAGGAAATTATTGATATTCAAATTTCGAATTAACTTTGGCTTATCATTATCCTTCTTATGAGTGAGTGAGCGAAAACTCAGGAAGGCAGCCATCTTGCTTTCTTGTCATCATTATGGATCGCTGTCCTGAGAACAGTATACCAAACTTATTATCGGACAGGGATATGGAGATCTCATTAATATGAAAACCCCTATCGTGGTTTAACTTCATTACATGAATATTTGATATAAGTCGCTGGAGAACTTAGTCAAGAAAAAGGTTCGGCCAGTGGACTCTTTATATGTTTACACACCCACTGATGCGTTCAGTCAGTTAGGGGATGTGGCAATAGTCTGCCAAAACAGTGAATGATTCCTTATATTTTCCATCATATTTGAATGCTGCATGAAAGATGATTTACTGTTCAAATACCTGATGATATATATGTCAACATGTCCCCATGACTATGTTCCGTGCTGTCCTGATGTGTGCGTCCCTATTAAACGGTGTGAAATGCCCGCTGCAGTTCAAGTCGTCATTGCCTTGCATGAGAGTGTGTGAGAAATCTTATCAAGTGGTCTATTACAACGAACTATCACACCATTCGCGTTACTTGACACTCCCACTCAATGTCAACATGACAGGTTGATTTAATGGTGCAGAAGTATCTAAAGAGGACCTGCTTCGGTGATGACCAGTACACGACTCTTAACCTAACAGACACATTATATCAGTGGAAGCATTCAACACTTTATCAGTGGTAGGCCAGATCCCTGGGCTTATTGTAACCAGACCATTCCTGACGCCAGATACGACACGCAAACACGGATTTACAGGTTGACAGTACAACTACACAGTCGAAGTCAGCATGACCTGTCTTATCAAGTGAATACAGAATCTAGGTCAGAGCTTGATGACATTTTGCTGTACAGGCAGTAATTAGGCCAGCGTTGTGTAGTCATTCTTTCACAGATCAGCGCTTTGTGACATGTTGTGGTACAGACTTTATGTATGTCAAGTAGACATTGCTACACAAGTGAAAAGTTCACCATATTAACAGGAAGGCCATAAACTGTGCTGTTGATGCAGTAATATTGAGAAGTTAATATATTTCATCGGTGGATCTTCTTTATACTCATTGTTGAACTTTGTAGTTAATTAGTTCAAGAGTTTAAGAACTGATTAAAAGTGGAAAATTATTTTGATTAAAGGCTAAGCCTTCTCCACAACACATCTAATTGATTAATGTATGCATTTATGCTATTGATGTTTACATGTTATTTGTTTATATGTATAGCTGTTTATATGTCCGTGTGCGGTAGGTGAGGTGACTAGAACAAGAAATACCGAGTAATATTGGTCTTGTGCTAGTGTTCCATAGGGAGCAAATTTCATAATTGAAATTTGCTAGCGACAACCTGTTGCTATTTTTGTTAGTTGTTAAGACGCGTTTTTCTTCGTTGTTTTTGTTAATAATTTTGTGTTCCTTAGTTTTGTTTGATCTGTTTGTATTTGTAGATCTTCCCTTTTCTATCAATTTATTTCTATACACCATTTATATTTATACACTGTGGCGTTATTTGTCTTGTTGATTCCATTGCAGTTGTCATCACAGATTCTGTGATTATTTACTTACTTCAGTTCCTTATATTTAATTTAATTTAATTTGATTTCTGCAATTGTTTTCATATTGTCTTTTATGCTTGTCCTTTGTTAATGTCTTTGGTTGGCAGATAATAGGAGGTATATTTGAATACACTTATATGATAGTACAGGCCAGTACTTTATTATTATTATTACTGTACAAGGAAGTATACAAGACCTGTTTAAGGCTTGTCTCCCACATTGATTGGGATAGGAAGATATTATTTTCCACAGGTACTCAAGTGATCATTTGTTTCATTATAAACAAGATAACCATATAAGGTCTTTGACTAAGACTAAGAGAGTGAAATAAAGTGAAGTGAGTACACAAGTCTAGAGTACAGACTTGTTTCCCATTAAAGTGGGATAAGGTAATTTATTTACTTTTTCAGGTTACTGATTTCATAAGACAGGATGGCTAATTTAGATTACTTTATCCAGCAAGGGAAATCCCTTGATAAGTCTGGTAAGGATTTAGAAGAGTTTGCAACTGCTCAACTTGCCATTGCATTAAAATCAGAAGAGAAAAAACCTGCTGCTGAGGAGAAAAAAGCTGCTGCTGAGGAGAAAAAAGCTGCTACTGAGGAGAGAAAACTTCTAATAGAAGAAAAAAAATTACAATCTGCTGCTGAGTAGAGAAAACTTCTAATAGAAGAAAAAAAATTAGAAGCTGCTACTGAGCAAAAAAGATTAGAAGCTGAGGCTGAACAAAAGAGATTAGACAGAGAAGCTGCTACTGAGCAAATAAAAATTAGAAGCTGCTGCTGAGGAGAGAAAACTTCAAGCTGCTACTGAGCAAAAAAGATTAGAAGCTGAGGAGAGAAAAGAAATAAGGGAACATGAACATCAGAAAGAACTTTTAGCATTTGAGTTAGAAAAAATGAAATTAACAAATATGAGTATTGTTAATCAATCATCTGGTGGTAATGGTAAACCCTTTACTTACAAGGTCAAGGTACCAGCGTTCAACTCTGCCAGTGATGACATAGCATTCTGGCTTGATAGATTTGAACGCGCATGTCGAGCTCATAATGTGGATAAATCGCAATATGCTAATCAGTTGTCTGAGAATCTAAAAGGTGATTCTCTGACGAGATTATGTTTGGTTGAAGAAACTGACAAGGATAATTATGAAGTTATCAGGGCAGCCTTGATAAAGAAGTACCAACTGTCAGAGGAAGGTTATCGTATTTTGTTTAAGACAATGGTACCTGAGACAGGGATAGAATTCTCAAAATTCATTGCAAAAGCACGTCTTACATTTCAACGATGGGTTGAATTGTCCAAGATAGAGAAAACATATGAAGCTCTTATGGATTTGTTGCTCAGAGACAAGATCATGTCCTCTGTGAGCAAACAATTCCTTGAATTTTTACACGAGCGTAAACCTCAAACATTAAATCAAATGCAAGAATTTTGTGACCAATACGTCACGGCACACCCTGACGTAACTCTTAGCAACACTAAGATTAAAGAGGGTATGCCAGTTGCGTCAGCAACACAATACAATAATAATTACTCACACAAATTCCAAGGAGCTCAAAATAAATTTGATAAAAAGGTTAGCTGGAATAAGTATCAAAACCAAGGTAACCACTCAAATCAGGGTTCTTCTCCGAAGAACTGGAATCGGGCTGACAGTCCTCGATACGCGAGGGGTGGCCATAATTTTAGACATTTCCGCAAAGGAAGTCACTATAGGAACTACCCGAGTTCTCCTTCATGGAAACAACAAAACCAACATTATAGAGACACTCATTATAGTGAGCATGATGATTATGATCATGAATATTATGATTCAAACCCAAGTAGGGGTTATAACAGAGGAGGCAATAATAACTATAGAGGTTATGATAATCGAGGTAGATCACAATACAAAAGAGGTAAATCACATTACCAGGCTAACTCTGCACAGCAAGAGTTCCATGAAGCCGGTAATCAAGCTAATGATAAGAAAGACTAATAATGTGGGATGTTCTGCTTTCGATTTTGGTAGAGCATCTAAATGTTCCCAATGCAAAACATTATTCGATCCAACCACGGTTTCTACTTTAAGCTGTGGTCATCCTCTTCCCGCTCTCCCTGCGTCAGTCGCGCATGATGGAAGAGGTGCTCTGGTCTTGAATAGAGGTCTAGTAGATGGTACTCCGGTCTCAATTCTTTTCGATTCCGGGTGCACAACCATTGGAGTGAGGCAGTCACTCATAGATCCTTCTCGAGCCACTGGCAAAGTAATCAAATGCGTAACATTTGGTGGCACATTGGAGAAGTATTCTACTGCCATTGTCAACATTGCTACTCCCTTCTTTACAGGAGATGTGCACGCATGTCTTCTCCCGAATCCGATCGCTGATCTTATAATCGGTCGCATTCATGGAGTAAAAGAATGCACTCCGCAACAAATTGTTGATTGGGAAAATAGGAATATGCAAACTGCTAATGCTGTAGTCACTAGGGCTCAAGCTCTTAACGTGCCTCAATCTTCACCTTCTGAAGATAACGATACACAGAACCAATGTGATCCCTTGGAAATTTCTCGTGACTCATTCATAAAGAAACAGGAAGATGATCCTACTTTAAAAAAATTCTTCACGCTAGCAACAAAAGGTGATCCGAATAACGATACAAATCGTAAATCTTGGATTACGATGAAGAATGGCGTACTTGTACGTATGGTACAAGACTCCGCTAAGTCTAGTCATTCTCAAATTCTTGTGCCCAAAAATATGAGAGTTAAAATCTTACAGCACGCTCATGATTCTCAGTGTGCTGGGCATATGGGTTTTTCCCGTAATAAATCTAGAGTTCTTGAATCTTTCTTTTGGCCTTTTGTGAACAAGGACATACGAATCTATTGTCGATCTTGTAAGGTATGTCAAGAAGTTAAATCCAAAGGTCCACGCCATGCTGCACCTATTCAGGCTGCAGATATTCCAATTCGACCATTTCAAAAAATGGCGATAGACATCACCGGTCCATTTAAGACAAAGTCTGCTAGAGGACACCAATTTATTTTGACGTGTGTCGATATGTGCACACGTTGGCCAGAGGCTATTCCTCTGAAGAGCATAACTACTGCCGATATTGCAGATGCTCTTTGGCTCATATTTTCTCGTCTGGGATTCCCAGGAGAAATATTATCAGACCATGGTACCCAACTCATATCGGATACCATGTGTCAAGTGATGTCGACTCTTAAAATAGAGAGATCTCTGAGTAGTATTTATCATCCTATGTCTAATGGGATGGTAGAACGTCTGAATAGAACGCTCAAAAACTTGTTAGGTAAGATAACTGAAGACCATCCTCATGATTGGGACAGGGTTTTACCCGCGGCTCTCTTTGCATACAGAGAGGTCGCCAACGAACATACAGGATTTTCTCCCTTTGAACTTGTTTTTGGTGCGAAACCGCGAGGTCCTATGTCATTACTTCATGACCTTATAACTGCTGATAATATTGTCGATGACACAAAATCCTCTTACGAATATGTCATTGCACTTAGACACAAGATTACTGAAGCATGCAAATTGGCAACTGCTTCTTCTGAATTTGCGAAACAGAAGGCAAGGCAATTTGCCAATAAGAAGAGATGCTTGCGACAACTTTGTCCGCGTGATAAAGCATTTGTCTTGCTACCTTGTAGGGAAAACAGACTTCTTATTTCTTGGAAAGGTCCGTATGATGTAATATCAAAAGTTTCCGATGTTGACTATATCGTCGATATTGATGGGAAGCATAAAACCTTCCACATCAACATGCTTACGGAATTCCATGAACGTCCGGATTATTTACAACCTGTTTTCCAGGCAACGGACGATTCTACAGTCCCACATGGACATTACTCATCACTGTCAGTGATACAGGATGAGGAAACGAGTTTCTCGGATGTGAATCTCCCTTTTCCGATGATTCCACTTCATTCTAATGAGTCATGGAAAGATGTTACGGTTTCTCCCGAGTTATCTCTAGGAGAACAGAGACAAGTTTCTAATATGTTACAACAATTTCAGGATGTCCTTACTGACATCCCTGGTCAAACTGATGTCATTGAACATGACATTATACTTACTGACCATAATCCTATAAGAGTCAGACCGTATCCTATCCCGATACATTTTCAAACTCAGGTTGAGAAAGAGTTGGATGAGAGGATAGATCTGAAAATAATTGAACCATCCACATCAGCATATTCTTCGCCGATGGTTATTGTACGGAAAAAAGACAATAACATACGTCTGTGCGTTGATTATCGCAAATTGAACCAAGTGACGAAATTTGATGCTGAACCTATGCCTTTACTAGAAGAGCTACTTACTAGACTATCGAATTCTCATTTCTTCACTAAACTTGATTTGTCTAAGGGATATTGGCAAGTTCCTCTATCCGAACACGCCAAACCATTTACTGCTTTTTCGACACCAAGGAGTCTATTCCAATGGAATTTCATGCCTTTCGGCCTTATGAACGCCCCTGCAACATTCGTACGCATGATGCGTCGAATCCTATCTCATCGCTCAGATGTCATTGCATATCTTGATGACATCTGTCTTTTCAGTGATACTTGGGAAGATCACTATAACGGGTTAAATGAACTATTGTCTATCTTACGCGAGCATAAGCTGACAGCAAAACCATCTAAAGCTTGTATTGGTTTTAGCGAAATATCTTTCTTAGGTCACCGTGTTGGTCATGGTTTCTTAAAAACTGAGGACCATAATACAAGTAAGATACTTAACATTTCTATTCCTAAGACTAAAAAGCAAGTGCGAAGTCTCTTAGGTCTCATACAATTTTATGGACGATTCATCCCGAATCTGTCCTCAATCATGTCACCTCTTTCTTCTTTGTTAAAGAAAGGGTCTCCTAATATAGTCCATTGGACTCAAGAATGTCAATCCTCTTTGGATAAGGTTAAAACTATGTTTTCTACTTCACCTATTTTAGTGTTACCTACTAAAGATAAGACATTTATTCTTCGCAGTGACGCTTCATCCACAGGGATTGGAGCAGCACTAATGCAAGAGTACTCCGGAACTCTGCATCCTGTGATGTATATTTCTCGGAAACTAAATGCCGCAGAGAAGAATTACTCGGTCCTAGATCGTGAGTTATTGGCTATGGTTTGGTCAATCCTGAAACTTCAAAGATTTCTTCTTGGCGCGCATTTCATTGTGGAAACTGACCAGAAAGCTCTTACGGCTATTCAGAGTAAAAATTTGAAGAGCGCAAGATCAACGCAATACGCGATTGCTCTTCAGCCGTTTCATTTTTCGGTGCGAGCTATCCGTGGTTCAGAAAATGTGATGGCAGATATCTTATCTAGATGCCCACATGATTCCACCTAACCGTTAGATCTTGATATTTTTACAGATCTAACTCTACTACACTTTTTCTATACTAAAATATGTACACATATGTAATATATCATATATATTGATTGTATCACTACTTAGCGGTTCATTGATGTATATTCACCGCCGATCTTTTGATGTTTTTCGTCTTTGATAATCATGATGTTAAGATACCTAAGATGAAATTGTTGGATAAACTATTGTAGGAATTGTGGCATTGCCAGTATTGTAGTATGCGTTGGTGACACCTCTCTGGAAATATTTATGCTTAGAGAAATACTTTCTCTGAGATCTTGAGATATATTCTCACTTGTCGAGCCATATGACGACATAGCCTCACATTAGGCGTTACATTTGTTTGGAATGCTTATCATCTGCGCATTATCATTCGTGCGTTGCGAGCCTGTTGTATGTTGCTCCTAGATGTATTTCAAAAAAAAAAAGTACCAATTTTTCCCCGGGGGGTGTGGTAATCTGTTGCGTACATATTTTTGATGCACAGATTACAAAAATTACGATATGACTAATTGATATGGAAAAAAAGATATTACTTTGGTTTAGTCAAAGTTATATCATCCATGATTTGATTTATACTTTTGATTATGTGGATGATCTCCCCTTGAATATTGATTGCGCGGATTAATACCGAATTTATGTAATTTCTCATTTGTTAGGGCCAGAAAATAGATTGATCTTGTTCAATATGTTTATGGCCTGAATTTATATGTATTACTTGTCTAGTACAAGAAGATTCAGTCTTATATTGTATATCTTTGTATGTTTAGGTCGGACTATATTCTTTGTGCCGAATACTGGGGCAGGTTTTCGTTTTTCGAGACATGCGTAGGGAGTCTCGATAATGCCGCCGAATATGGCTGAGTGTGTTTCTTTGGGCTGGTCCATTTTCAGGGTTAAAAAGTGATTTGTGCATGTTTTTCCAGGAGAAGTTAGTGTCTCTGCAAGGGTCTATTTGTCAGACATTCTCCTCATGCACTTTGTTATTAATTCGGACTCCAGGTAATACCAGACCCTTTCTTTTGATGATCTCTACGTGGATAGGCCTAGATGGAGTCGTATTTTCGAACATCGTTGGTCGTTGATATACCATTGAAGATGGCAGGTTTCCCAACAGTGCTGATGTCTACATGTAACAACTTTATTAATGTGGAACAGTAGGGAAACTCTAGGAAATTATTGATATTCAAATTTCGAATTAACTTTGGCTTATCATTATCCTTCTTATGAGTGAGTGAGCGAAAACTCAGGAAGGCAGCCATCTTGCTTTCTTGTCATCATTATGGATCGCTGTCCTGAGAACAGTATACCAAACTTATTATCGGACAGGGATATGGAGATCTCATTAATATGAAAACCCCTATCGTGGTTTAACTTCATTACATGAATATTTGATATAAGTCGCTGGAGAACTTAGTCAAGAAAAAGGTTCGGCCAGTGAACTCTTTATATGTTTACACACCCACACCCACTGATGCGTTCAGTCAGTTAGGGGATGTGGCAATAGTCTGCCAAAACAGTGAATGATTCCTTATATTTTCCATCATATTTGAATGCTGCATGAAAGATGATTTACTGTTCAAATACCTGATGATATATATGTCAACATGTCCCCATGACTATGTTCCGTGCTGTCCTGGTGTGTGCGTCCCTATTAAACGGTGTGAAATGCCCGCTGCAGTTCAAGCCGTCATTGCCTTGCATGAGAGTGTGTGAGAAATCTTATCAAGTGGTCTATTACAACGAACTATCACACCATTCGCGTTACTTGACACTCCCACTCAATGTCAACATGACAGGTTGATTTAATGGTGCAGAAGTATCTAAAGAGGACCTGCTTCGGTGATGACCAGTACACGACTCTTAACCTAACAGACACATTATATCAGTGGAAGCATTCAGCCGTTTATCAGAGCTCTTCGGTTTTTTCTTGACCAACGCACTTGCCCTTCTATATCCACTGTCACTCTTCTCCGTCTTGCTGAACTGGTCCTTCAACTGAATTCCTTTGAATTCAATGGTCAATTTTTTGACCAAATTAGTGGTGTTGCCATGGGAACGAAGATGGGTCCTAGCTATGCCTGCCTGTTCATGGGCCACTTGGAGCATCAGATATGGCAACAATACTCCGGTCCTTTCCCCGGGTTTTACCGCAGATATATCGATGATGGCATAGGTCTCACAGATATGTCTGAGACTGATTTATATCGCTTCATCGACTTTGTCAACCACTTTCACCCCACCATCAAGTTCACATCCCTCGTCTCCACAGTATCTGTCAACTTCCTTGACATTACTATTTCTATCACGCCCTCCGTCCTTAATACCTCAGTATACTACAAGCCAACAAATGCCCACAGCTACCTCCTGTATACCTCTTCTCATCCTCGGGCCTGTCGTGACTCCCTTCCTTTTTCACAACTTCTCCGCCTCCGCCGTTTGTGCCAAGACGACGATGACTTCCACTTCCGAGCCAATGAGATGTTGGATTTCTTCCGTAGCAGACTTTATCCGGAACATGTTCTCACCTCTGCTCTCCAACGTGTGCTCCCCATCTCTCGTCAGGAGGCCCTCATACCTCACTATAAATCCACTTCAGATAGAGTCAAATTAATCTTGACCCATCACCCTCACAGTACTGCTGTCAAACAGATCCTTTTCCGCCACCTTCCTATCCTCCAAGCAGAGCCTGCGACCCAAGAAGTATTCGGTGAAGCACCTTTGGTGGCATATAGACGTGACAAGAACTTGAAGGATCTTCTTGTTCACAGCCGTCTCCCAAAGGAGAATGCCACTCACTTTGGCACACTACCCTGTGGTCGGACACGATGCAACACGTGCAAGTATGTCATCTCAACCCAGAAGGTGTCCTTTCCTAAGGCTACGTACACCATCACCAGTAGCTTCACGTGTGAATCGCGTAATGTCATTTATACGATCATATGTAAACGTTGCTGCAAAACCTATATTGGCCAAACAGGCAAACGACTTGGGGACAGATTCAGCCAGCACTTAAATGACATCTCTCAGCAAAAGTCCACACCAGTTGCCACACACTTCAATGGTCCTGACCACCATGGTCCCATCGACATCCAGGTCACTGCGATCCGATCCTGCTCCTCTGACACTGCCAGCCGAGAACAGCTTGAGAACCGTCTTATCCACCGCATGGGGTGTCTAAAACCAGCCGGTCTCAACACTTTCCACACCTTTGTCTGAGGTCACCCTTTCCTCTCTTGCTCTATTTTGACTCTTTCCACTCTTATCCTATTCTTCTATTTTTATGCCATCCTCCATAATTTTTTCCTCTTCTATTTCCAGTCCCCACTTTTATTACTTTTGGGTATTTTTTCGTATTTTTACTTTTTAGTTTCTTAGTATGTACTGTGTACATCCGGGGTCAAGAGTCACTTCCCTTTTTCAACCAAGCGTGATAAGATTTAGATGCTTCGCCTTCAGGGAAGTACCTAGGTTTTATTTATTAATTAATTTTTTTTTTATATTTATTTTTATATTCTTTTAAGTTCTTATTCTCCTATCTAGCCTTCACTTTCTTTCTTTTCCTGACGAAGGCCTTGTGGCCGTAACGTAGACTACTTTCTTTGTCTTTTGTCCTCGTAAGACGAATCACCTTTTTTCGATTTTTTTTCAAACCCATCCTTTATTTGTTACAGTACATTACTGCGCAGCACAGTAATTTTATGTTATAATTTTTGCATTGTATCATTTAGCGATAAACAATGAGTAAAATTGATGGTTTCTGTTGTTATCCATGCTTTTTGTTGTCGTTCCCTTTTCCCCAGTATTTCTTCATATGTCTCACTCCATACAGTTTTGATTTGCTGCCAATAGTCTTCTGTATTCTCTACATCTTCCAGCTGTTGGAGCACTTGGAATTTGTTGGATATTGTGACCGCAAATTTGTCTCTTGTTTCTTGATTAATTTAATAAAGAAAACATATGAAGACATGACATGCAGAGTTCTTCACGAAGGACAGCTTACAGAACCGTTTGGGATAAGAACAGTAGTGCGACAGGGATGCCTCTTGTCTCCATTTCTTTTCTTACTAGCAATAGACTGGGTAATGAGATCATCGACAACACACAACAGAAATGGAATCCAGTGGACTCTGACTAAGCAGTTGGATGATCTGGATTTTGCTGATGACTTGGCTCTTCTGTCCCATTACCGTAATCAGATGCAGGACAAATTGAAAACACTCGATGAGAGGTCACAGCAATTGGGTCTGAAAATACACAGGGAAAAGACAAAAATAATGAGAATAAATGCAGGTAATGATAACAGGGTTGAACTTGAAGAAACACCAATACAAGATGTAGAATCGTACACATATCTTGGCAGCAATATAGACAAAGTTGGAGGGACAGACAGTGATATCAAACTAAGAATAAAAAAAGCAAGAGGAGCTTTCATTGCATTGGGAAATATATGGAGATCAAGAGAAATCGGATCTAACACGAAAATAAGAATCTTCAACTCAAATGTGAAGTCAGTCCTATTGTATGGCTCTGAGACATGGAGAACAACAAAGACAACAACCAAAAAGCTAGACTTTCATAAATGGGTGCTTGCGTAGAATAGAGGGATTAAAATGGTATGACAAGGTTACCAACGTGGTACTGAGGACAAGAACTAGACAAGTGCCAGTGGAACAAGAGATGAGAAGAAGACGATGGCGATGGATAGGACACACACTGAGGAAACCTGCTGATAGCATTACAAGGCAGTCCTTGTTCTGGAACCCCCAGGGCAAGAGAGGCAGAGGTAGACCAAGAAGCACATGGAGAAGAGAACTGGAATCAGAGGTGAAAATGATGACGAGAACGTGGACAGAACTTGAGATGATGGCACGTGACAGGAGGACTTGGCATGTGTTTGTTGAAGGCCTATGCTCCTTTGGGAGTGGAGGGTTATGAATGAATGAATGAAATGAGTAAAATTAGTTTAAAATAAATAACAAAACAGCTACATATTTTAGCGTTCAGGCATGTTTATCGTTAACATATCTTTATGGTTCATATAACACATAGGGATTTCCGACTTACGGCCATTTCCACTTACGACAGTGTTGTCAGAACGGAACCCATCGTAAGTCGAGGACAGTTTGTAAAACTATTTGTCATTATAAAAGTAATGCTTTGTTGATAATATCTCTGAACATTATAGTGCAAGAAGTAAATTATACTACAATATGATGAAATGTTATGTGTGTAGCAATTAATGCAACTAAAATAATAAACGGTATTATCGTCGTAATAATTAATACTCGTACTACGTTAGCAATAATCAGTATCTATTATTTCTTAACTAGTGTAAAAGCTCGTCATAAGACGGTAATTAAATTCAAAAGCACCAATGTCTAACGGCAATTTTACTTATTCAAAAGTATTTTAAAAACCACTGTGCTTCATCACAGTACACGAACTACGTAGCAGCAGCGAGGATCCCAATATGTGTGTATGCGGGATCACACATTCTATAAATATATTTTTGTGCACACCGTCATTTGCGCATTTTTCTTTGGTAAGTGTTACTATTTTCGGGAGAGTACATATAACGGAAACAATACAATTAATGTCTAACTTTCAACCAAAGTTGCATCCCTTAGCGATAGTGACAGAAAAAGCTGGGATTTTATATATAAATTGATACGGCAGTTGTTATCAGTTTTGTAATTGTAGTACTTATTAAAACTGCACAACAATATTTAATGTTGTTCTTGTAATTAATGCTTTAATAGTTATAAATGGTGTGATAGTAATAATTAATGGTATAATTGTGATAGTAATTAGTTTTGTACGGTAATTTATGCTAAAATAGTAGTATTAATTAATTTTACAAGTGGAATTAATATTTTGAAGAAAAAAATGTGATTGTACTTAATGCTACTTGAATGTGACTACTGTAGCTGTAAACTATATTTATCTTCCCTCTCACTCCTTATGCAGCTGGTCCCTTGCAGGAAACCTGCATCATTGGTTTCTGTAGCTATTTGTTCTACATAATGAGTTTGCCAGTCGCATGTACAACCTCAAGTTTGTCGCCTCTAACAGGTTTTCTCACTGACTGTCTTATCCATCTCCAGCGACTTATCATCTCTTGCTCCGCCATCACTTGACTGATTTGTGTCTTTACTTCCACATTGGTGACCTCGTTATATCCTTTCATTCCTCATAATCAACGCAAACGTCCATTTATGAAAGTCTGTAGCTTCTTGTTGTTGTACGTGTTGTTCTTCGTGTTTCAAAGCCATCCTTCTTCTTCATCGTACACTCTCAAACGTCTACTTGAACATTTTTGAAAGAAAGCAGAGGCTATTTGTATCTCTATAGAGCCATACATCAGGACTGACTTGACATTAAAGTTACCGTAAACATTATGATTTTTGTGTTCGACTTGATCTCTCTTGACCTCCGTATATTTTCCAATGCATGAAAGCTCCCTTGCCTTGTGTACTCTTATTTTGATATCACTGTCTTAGTGCCGCATTAATATTAAATTATGGTATAAAACCAGTGTCAATTACTAGTAAAATAATAGAAGTAATGAACGATGTAATAAGAGTAATCATTGATGTTTTAATAACAGGTGTAATTAGTGCTTTAACTACAGGTGTAATTAATGCTTTAACTACAGGTGTAATTAATGCTTTAACTACAGGTGTAATTAATACTTTAACTACAGGTGTAATTAATATTATAATAACAATTGTGATTAGTATTATAATGTTGCAGTCTTTATTGTTTTTTTCTCAGTTTTTGCTACTTGGGGGGGGGGGGGGGGGGCGGGGGGGAGGTCATTGGAGCACAGCAGTTGTCGTCCCCTGTCTCTTACACCAACAACTGTCAAAGCATTATATCGGGTTCTTTCTGTGGCTGTTACTATATCAATGTATTTAACATGACGCTTATGTTAGTCAATGTACAATCTAACATTATTCATGCTTGGCGTGGCAGTGACAGACAAACATGTACGTAGGTAGTTATGTGAACGGACAGCCAGGTAGGTAGACAGTACAGACAGGTTGGTAGGTGGACAAACAGATAGGCTGAAGAAGGCAGGCAGATAAAGTGACAAGAAACCACACTGAACATATTAGCCGATATGTATTCAATATTTATTACTAGAAACATATTCTCCACTGCATCAAATAATTAAAATGTTATTTTGAAGATATATGACAGTCAGTAATGTCCTTACGGGAATGTAAAATGCCTTACTATAATGTTGAATAACTTACGATAATATAAAATAACATACTACAGTGTAAAATAACTTATCGATAGTGTAAAATAACACGACAATGTAAATAATATTCAAAAGTGTAAAATAACATACAACAATGGAAACTAACTTACGATAGTGTAAAATAGCATGTTTCTTGAAGCCATGACATCAGACCATCTTGAAGTCAACATGAAAATTACCGCCTTTTGAACATGAACCAAAAGATGAACTGTTTTTTTGCCAGTCACGTCAATCAGTGTAGGGTGGAGTTGATATGATGTTCTGTGAGCGTTCTTCTTAAACTTCAGCTCTCCAGGTGTGAGCGAGACGGTTGTTGTTTCCCATTGGACCAGAATTGGCACGTGATCAGTTAAGTCTTGAAGGAACTCTCTTGCGTTTTAATGATACAGCTAGTCCACTTGTGAGCGAACTCGTGGCGTCGATATAGTGACGTCTGTGTGAGCTGGAGAACCGGTCTTTGGGTTTAGCTACATAACCGTGTGCCTGGTTGCCGATTCCAATCTTTTTGTACACTTGTAAAACTATCATCAAAATAAGCGATGTCATGCCATTAAAAATTTAATTCTTATCAATCAATCAAGCAGTTTATCTATCTATCTATCTATCTATCTATCTATCTATCTATCTATCTATCTATCTATCTATCTATCTATCTATCTATCTATCTATCTATCTATCTATCTATCTATCTATCTATCTATCTATCTATCTATCTATCTATCTATCTATCTGTCTGTCTGTCTGTCTGTCTGTCTGTCTGTCTGTCTGTCTGTCTGTCTGTCTGTCTGTCTGTCTGTCTGTCTGTCTGTCTGTCTGTCTACCTACCTACCTACCTACCTACCTACCTATCTATCTATCTATCTATCTATCTATCTATCTATCTATCTATCTATCTATCTATCTATCTATCTATCTATCTATCTATATGTCAGTCTCTCTGCCTGCCTATTTATTTATTTATTTTTCCATCCATCCATCCGTCCGTCTGTCTGTATCTATGTCTGATTGTCCGCCCGTCTGTCTGATTGTCTGTCTGTCTATCTACCTACCTACCTACCTGTCTGTCGAAGGGCAGAATGTCAGACGGGCCTGCGTGCCCAATTCTTAACCCTTTGAAAATAAAGTTCGTTCGTTCGTTCTATCTGGAACCAGTAATATCTCCCAGTATGTCAACATTTACCTTGTCAGTTTATGTTTGACGTGTAACTTTAGGACGCCATGTTAAACACACTGTATCTATAAATTCATTATGTCTGCTTGTGTCTCGCGAGGGCAGATGGTTCCGGAAAGAGGAGATAATTTAGGGTTATCATGAAATAATTTAGGTTGTCATGAAACAGTTTAGGTTTAGCATGAAATAATTTAGGGTTAGCATGAAATAATTTAGGGTTAGCATGAAATAATTTAGGGTTAGCATGAAATAATTTAGGGTTAGCATGAAATAATTTAGGGTTAGCATGAAATAATTTAGGGTTAGCATGAAATAATTTAGGGTTAGCATGAAATAATTTAGGATTAGCATGAAATAATTTAGGGTTAGCGTGAAATAATTTAAGGTTGTCATGAAAATGATCATGAAGACATGGAAAGACCTTGAGCTGGTGTCACGTGACAGGAGGACTTGACGTGTTATGGTTGAAGGCCTATGCTCCTGGAGGAGCTAAAGGGTATTGATAAGAGCATTATTCATTGACTAAAGTCGTCAACGGGCCCCCAAAATGTAACAAAGCAGGACAGGATAACAGATACAAAGAACTTTAATTACTATGAGCAATTCGGGGAAAAGGGAGTAGAGGTGGTCCTGTTAACACAGAAACAGGAAGTCTGTTGCTCCCACAACGCATGTCGAACAAGTTATAACGTGTTTACATTGCATGTGACTAACATTCGTGTCATGTAAGTAATAAAATCGTTGTTAAAAAAACACCACTCGAGAGCGTATGAATTTTTTCTGCATGGGGGCGAGCTACAGGGCTGCGCCATGCTGGGGGAAAAAAGGGGGGGGGGGCGGAAGAGACGCGCTAACAATATTCTACTGACACGTTTAGTCATGTGTAGAAGGATGGAACTCAAGTTCTAGCATGTCGTAGAGTGTTTGTTAATCTTGTCACGTTGTCGTGTAAAAGTGAGACAAGCTGGCAAATAGCCAAGTTTACTCCCATCTTGCCGGCTGGTGTTAGGTTACTCACGTTTGTTTGCTGTAGATCAATCAGGTTTTGTGTCGTTGCTTATTTGATCTCCATCGTCATTATTCTCACAATAGGACATTTCTTTTTTAACTTGCATCAAACCAAAGCTTTAATTTATAAATCCTGATTCCTTTATTTGTCCTCCTATTTGAATCTTTCTTAAATATTTATATTCATATTTTTTCTGAGCATAATTTGTCTAACCTCTTGCTCCTCTATTTTTATTTCATCCGACACCAATCTCTTGTCCTACTTTCTCTTACTTTTTATTCTAATTTGTACTTGTTTATTCTTCTGGATTAATTTTCCTTGTGCTCTGGCGGTATTTCTAACTTGGACTTCCAGTGCAGCTAGAGTGATTCTTTAAACGATTCATATTATTACTATTCTCTTGTTCATGTATTAACGTTAGTTCTCACGTTCAGTTCTCTACTGTATTTGTTCGTTTATTCCCGAAGAAGACAATGAGGTCGTAATGTTGATAGTTTCTTTGTCCTTTTTTAGTAAAATTGACACTAACTTTTTTAGTTTACCTGGCAACATATCAGTGCCTTACTGCTGTCCAGCTCATTGTCTTATTACCGCATGTTTAAGTTTACAACAGGAACGTCAACACTGAAATATAACTCAAACCGAAACAATAACGAAAATACGCCACAGTTTGAACAAGTCCGAACAGGTTAACTACTTAACATAAAGCTCATGCAAATTTATCTACTTAACATAAAGCTTATGCAAATTTGTCAAAAGACGCCGTTCCTAATTTAAATAGGTAGTGGTGCAGCGCGTGACGTCAGACCAATAAAATAAATCGTAAGCTTTCGCATTGGAAAAGACTAACCAATGGAAAAGAGACTACTGGCGTGCACCGCTCAACTATTTGGGTTTATAAGGAGACAATAGCGTCATTTTCTAGGAGTGTTAGAGTGAGCTTCCAGCCTTACAGTGTTCCAGAAGTATTTGGAAAGAGAGAAGCATCAGAACCAGACGTGTAAACGTGTGCCTATAGATTTCTTAGGCTTTCAAGATGGAAGTTAACCGAGTTGAGAATTGTTTCTGTATTGATTGTTGGAGAACTGTTTCAATCCATTAAACGTTTTAACTGAAAGACTAAGGCTTGTCAAGTACTTTCAGGTATACAAGCAGAAGAGTCACTGCTTTAATCGAAAAAGGGCTTTAATCGATTAATCGAAAAAAATAATTTTAGTTGATTAATCGAACATTGTAAGATTAATCGGTATCACCACTAATGAAGATCACACCATCCAACCTAAGTCCGGTAACTAAGAATCTGGGTTGCCCTATCCTCAAGTAGTTTACTATCTCTGGCGATAAGCCAGCACCAACTTGAAGGTATCCTCATCAAGTGTAATCACCTCCCCGTTTACATATAAACATTATCTGGTGCCGTTTCCAGCCGGACTTCGTTGGACTCGTCCTATATAGTAAACATTGGATTTTGTGAAGATTGTTGGATAACTTATAACCATGGCGCAGGCTTATGTTGGTCCACTCCTTGAGCAGAATCAAATGGTCGACAATATGATGCAGCATGTGCCACCACAGAATGTTCCACTTTCTCCTGAACAAGAACCAGCGATGTATGCCCTTCGACAGATCACGGAGATGTTGAATAACTTTGATCATTACGCTAAGTTCAAATCCATACGTACTGTTGTCACACCATTCTCCGGCGATGCTAAACAATTCAGGAAATGGTTAGTGGATATGGACAAATATGCTTCACTTATTAACGCAGTTACCGATATGGACCAGAAAAGAGTTGCATTTTTATCATCAGATGGCTTGGTAACTGATTTTTTGAAAAGGCGGACAAAGACTTTTCCTACAGAAACTTTTGACACCCTTAGGAAGGAACTAGTCAACAGATATTCAGATATCCCTGACGCTCAGCATGCTTAGACACTGCTTCGACGTATCAAGCAAGAAAGAAACGAACCAGTCCAGATGTATGGTGACCGTCTACTTAACTTGGCAGGGGATGCTTTTCTGGGAGGAAACATTCCTACTGAGGAACTTGAGAGACATTTGGTTGGTATTTTTATTGACGGACTCTGGTCGGACACTTTGAAACTGCATTTGCTTTGATGTGACTCTCAGTCTATCACCGACACCATTCAGATGGCGGTATACGAGTAAAGAGTTCGCAAGCGCTTTCAGCAGGGGATAGGCAGAGATCCGAAACCTGACTATGCACATGAACCAATGGAGATTGATCATGCTAGACCAAACTAGCGTAGTGATGACAGAACAAGTCGAAGGAATGATCACTTTCAAAGAGACAACGGGCACTCTCGGAGACATAGCACCAGCCACCCTCGTCATAACATTCATTACGTTAATAGCCCTTCTCCCCAGATCACTTGTTATAATTGCGGGAATCCAGGACATTTCGCCAGGCAATGTACTCAGGCTCAGTCATATCACACCCCTGACTCTCGTGAACGTTATGGCGGAAATTCATTCCAAAGTGCACACCAACGGACAAGGACAGCGCAATTTGCACAATCTAATAGATATAGTCGTCCGGGAAACGAGCATACTGCTCAATGAAGGAGACTGCACAGAGTGGTACAGATTTTCAGTCTCACAAACAGAATAGAATTCCTTCTAATGATAACATTCGAAACAACCATTCCCACGAAGGTAACTTTATTTCTGATACCAGTTCCTGCCTTGTATACATCCATTTCGCGCACTTGTGGACACAGGAGCTACTGTCAGTTTGAATCGCGAAAGGCTATATAATCAAATCAAACATTTAGTACGGTTCTCCAAGTCTAAAACGCACATGTCATCTGTCACTGGACAAACCATAAAATCCATTGGCACTACATACATCACCCTCCAGTTTGGAACACAGACGATTATTCACCCATTCATCATCACGCGAGGTATGTCTAGGAATTTCATACTTGGCCGAGATTTTTAACTAGCCACAATGCAAGGATATATTTTGATCTCCACCAGCTTCGGATCAACGATGAATACGTACCTCTACAGGACGACGTACATATTGCTTCCTTAGTAAGAGTTACATCTCCCGTTACATTGCAACAAAATTCCATAACCCTTGTTAAAGGCAGAATTAAAAGTTCACCATACGTAAGGATAGGCCAGACTATACACGTTGAAGAGTTATCAAACAAAGACGTGAATGATGACCCTCATATCTCAATTACTGAAGGAATAGTCACTGTTACCACGAGGAGAGATTTTCCGGTCATGATTGTCAACACTTCAGGAAAGACCAGGACTATATCCTGAGGCACCATCATCCCACAAGTACAGACGAACACGCTTGACTCTTCCCCCTCACGATGTATTGTGAAACAATGCTACGGAGACGTCCCACCCCAAATCATTCCAGACCTCCAATCCATACTCCACAGAACAGAGAAATAGTGGAAAAAGCCATTAACGAAATGCTCGGGGTAGGAATTATTGAAAGATCTCGATCCCAATGGTCACACCTGTCGTTATAGTTTCCAAGAAAGATGGCTCCCATAGATTGTGTTGTGACTACAGAGCCCTGAACAAGATCACTAGAACAATATCATACCCGCTTCCCCGCATTGATGATATTCTCGCTACTCTCGGTCACTCGCAAGGGTTCACAACATTCGATGTTCGCTCATGCCTCTGGTGTTTTCATATGTTTTCAGATGCCAAGCAGAAGTCCACCTTTTGTACACACATTGGTAGCTATTTATGGAACATCATGCCCTTTGGGTTAAAAGGCATCCCATTAACTTAATGTACCTTATGGACGATGTTCTGAAAGGAATGCAATCTTTTGCGCTTGTCTACATAGATAATATCCTTGTTCATACACCTGGCTCCATCGAAGACCATTTGCGACATGTGGAAATAGTCTTTAACCGATTGCGAAAGCATCGTATCAAACTTAAAATGAGTAAATGCGACTTTTTGAAGCAAGAAACAAAGTACCTCGGCTTCATCATCAACAAACAAGGGATACACACGGATGAGGACAAAGTAGCAGCAATCAGAGCGACGCCCAGACCCACAAAAGTTCGCCAGATAAGAGGTTTTATTGGTTTTCGTTTCTACTACAGAAAGCATATCGTGAATTTTTCCAGAGAAGCCGACCTCTCATCAACCTCACGAAGAAATACGCTAGATTTAGTTGGAACGAAAAGTGCCAACAGGCTTTTGATTATCTCAGGAATGCGCTGACCACCATACTGCTTCTTGCACACTCAGATATATCTAAACCCATGATCATGTATACGGACGCTTCGGATAATGCAGCTGGAGCTTGTCTAGTTCAACCATGTCCTGCTGATGACTTACCCATTATCCCAAATGCCCCACATGAAAAACCCATTGCATTCATCTCCCATGCCCTCAGTAAGTCACCGAAAAGATGAACTACAACGGAGAAAGAAGCTTTTGCTATACACTACGCAATCCAAAAGATAGATTTCTACTTCAACCAAGTACACACAAATCCGACCAGATAAATAGATTTCATTATACTTCCAGGAGCCGCGCTAGCGTAGTGGTTACCACACCGCTCTGGCGACCGGGTGATCCAGGATCAAACCCGGGCGACGGCATTTGAGGATTTTTCGTCGACCGGGATTTGGACTGGATTAACTCGAGACCTGGCGAGGACATTTGAAGGAGTGTCGTCGACCAGGGATTGGCGACTCCTGAGCCGACCCAGCTCTAATGGGTACCTCCGAAATCGGCGAGTATCTGACTGAATGGCGAGGGACACCTGTCTCTGTACAAGATAAAAAGGGATACTCACGTAAAATCAATGTCAGGTTAGACATTAATAATAACCTGAGATTTCGCCTCGAGTATTAGCGGGCGTACGGGGAAAAAAAAATTATACTTCCAGAAGACAGTGTATTATACCACATCGACAACAGACACTATGGTAAATTACAGAAATACATCCCAAGGCATCTTTTACCAAAGATATTGCAACAGTTTCATGATGAAAATGGACACATGGAACGTGATAAAACGATTGATGTAATCAGAACACGTTATTACTGGGAAACATTTTGCAAAGACGTGATTGACTACGTTGCCACATGTGGGACTTGCAAGATACGAAATATGAAAGCAGTTCGAGTACCGTTACAGGAAATGACCCCATCACATTCTCCCATGGAAACAGTCAGTTATTACCTGTCAGGACCATACCCTCTCACGTTGGCGGGGAACAAGTACCTCTTACATATAGTAGACCAGTATACTGTATGGCCAGAAAGTTTCCCACTCAAGAATGCTACATCTGCGTTGGTTACAGATTTCCTTTTGCAGGAATTTATTCCACGTCATGGATGCCAACGTCGCATCATAACGGACAATGGAAAGCAGTTTGTAGGAGAGCCGTTCCAGTCAGCACTTAAGCGGGTGAACATTCAACACACTACCACATCCTTCTACCACTCTCAATCAAATGGCCGGAATGAAAGGATGCACGGTACATTCCATGATTTTCTCTCCAAATACATCGACGGAAATCGTGAATATTGGGATGTATACATTAACCAGGCGTTAGAGGTCATCAGAGTTAATACAACCGGTCTCTCACCTTTTTATCTACTCTACGGACGGGAACCAGTATTTCCGCTAGACAATCTGCTTACTCCATAACGAAAATAAATGGGAGAAAACCACATCGAAATCATATTACGCGAGAAACATAGAGCACATAGTATCACTCATAGAAATGCGAAGAAAGCTTTTGACAAACGAAAGAAGATACATGACAAACATGCCACATTGAATAATTTTTCCCCCGGTGATCCAGTATACTATAAGAAGCATGTTAAAAATTCCAAGTTCGATCACAAATGGATCACTGGATAGAAGATACTTGAACGAACGTCTCCAACGAATTATATCGTATGGAGTGAGGAACGAAATCAGACAACCAAAGCTCACGTTTCTCATATTCAACTAGACGACCATCGACTCATACAAATCACCCATGAGACCTATCCGAAAATCCACTCTTCTTTACCCACCATCCACCAACTCCCCGGACACCGAATCAGATCTTTCCGAATGCTACCCTGATTTTCCCATACCACCACCAGACGTATTAGACGATGCGTTAGCGCGAGCACGCAGATGCAGAGACTCCTCTTCCAGCGAAGATGACCTTCCTTTGCAGGAATTACGAGAACGATTACCGCATAGAAACGACAGACTTTTCGAAAACAACTTCCCTGATACCACAAAGCACTCTACGGCAGATGACAGAGGTGATTCTTCATCAACCTTACAAAATATTCGTTACATAACCAGTCGGTACCATCACAGATCACCGCGGATATTGACTCGGATAACCCTGAAGATGGAATAAATCAGAACGAACGTTCCGCGAACAAACGGCGAAACGCCTTCATCTGATGACTCAGTTCCTCTGGCGAAACTTCAAAAACTTCCACAAGCGCAGATTAGACCCAAATTTCGCCGTCGACGTTAATTCAAACTGCCGGTTCAATTAGAGAACTTTGTACACCTTGCACATGGAGATGTCGAACCCCGACAGGTCGATATGAATGACATAATAACAGTCGCCCCTTCAGTCAAGAACAGACTAGGACGTGACATTGGGTCATCAGATAGGCACACAATACTAATACATCTATCAAAGTTATTATTAGAGAAACTGTAGTCACACTGCCTCTTGTCAGGATGAGTACCACAACGTTCATACTCATGCTACAGTTTACGGCGAGATTGGTTAACAACAATCTTCTTTGGAGATATGCTACGTTATTCGAATACGCTAAGGACAAATCTGATTCTTCATCAACCTGGACCATCACACTGGTCCCTTCCTTTAGCCCTCTCAAGATAGAATTCGCAGTAATCGCACGGACACTTAACGAGTTACGATCTTATGTCCATACACAGATTGTTTCGTACACGAATAGACATATCATACCGTATGCCGACCTTTTGTTCATCCTCAGACGTGAGATAGACACAATTCAGTGTACCTTATCAGATACGCAGATGACATTTGCACAGTTCCCTTTCATTGAACCACATGTATTACCTTATTATTGTCATCTTGTTTATGACATTATTTGATGTAAATTTTTTGATGATGATGGATTATTTTGAGTTTGCAACTGTATTGCCAAGGTATAACTATGCTTCGCCTACCACATTTTTGGCATTGCATCACTTAGGCATATATATTGGTATATTCTTTTTTTGTTGGATATCTCTTCCGGATGGTTAATAACTTCTTTATTATTATGGTAGTTTGATTTTGATAGTCCTGCTAAGAAAATGTCTTCCTTTGGGGTACATTTTTATAGCACGGATTCGTATGTGACCGGATGGTCATAGGAAAAATACGAAAGTAAATAATAACAGTCCTAGATTTTAATTAATAGTTATAAGATAATAAAAGAAAGTATAATAACGTAAGATATAACTGACGTTAAGAACGTTATAGGAAACAGGCTATAAGAAATACAAGCCGTGACTTAAACAAGTTAACGTTTTACAGTAGAAACGGACTATAGAAAAAAAACCACGCCACAGTTTAAACAAGTCCGAACAGGTTAACTACTGCAAATTTGTCAAAAGACGCCGTTCCTAATTTAAATAGGTAGTGGTGCTACGCGCAGAGCCGGATTAACGTAGTAGCCAAAGTAGCATATGCTACGGGCCCCGCGCTTTTAGGGGCCCCGCGCCAATAAATATGTACATAATTTTTTGGTCATCTTCTAATACGAGCGTTAAACCAATGATCTTGTGATTTATGCCATCTTTAGCGCCTTTTCATTTGGTGTCACGAAATTGTGAGAGAAAGAGCATAAGAGGGTGACTTAGTGTGACTCTTCATTATTTTAATCTTAACTGTTTGCGGACGGAAGCCATTTAAGTGGCGTTAAAAATTTGGTCACGTTTGGACGGAAGCCACTTTTTTGGCTCTAGGCGACTGCCCCTCTAGTTTTGTTTCGTTCTTTGTGAAATGAATTTGCATTAACAATAAAAACTAGAATTTAGGAAACGGAAACTTCCTGTTTTAATTGAGGTATACGCGTGCTCACACTCTCTTTCGATCTTGATTAAAATTTCTTGATTTGTAAGGTTAGAAAACTCAAAAAATGAGCAGTAGACACAGAGATATTGTACGTAATTATGCTTCTGGAAGTGAAAAACGTAAAGCAAAGGAAGAAAAAGAAAGAAGAGATCAACTTGTGATATCAAAAACACGTAAGCTGACAGAATATTTTGATGTTCTTGGTGGTGGTACTCTAACCGCTGAAGCTGGAAGTACAGGAACAACTAGTACTAGTGCAGGCTGTGCAGCAGAAAACATACAGCAAAACCCAGTATACACTGAGTCTGAATGTGAAAGAATAAGTGAAACGAAGAAGTACTCTAATGATGTTGGTGACTGGCCGAATAATATAGATGACTGTGAGCGTGAATATTGGATATCCAAGGGAAGTGAAAAATGTCAACATGTTGAAAGTGCCTTCTCTTCATCCGTGCGATTGTATGACACTGAAAAGAAAACTCGATACTGTCAGAAGTCTTATTTTACACATATTCATAAACTTACAAACAAGCAACATGCAAGAAAATGGTTATGCTATTCAGAAAGTAAAGAGCGCCTATTCTGTTTCCATGCAAGCTTATGAGTTCAGAATGTTCATCAAAGTTTACTGTGGACGGGTTTAATGACTGGAAAAATGCAAGCAATCTATTGCGTCGACATGAAGAAAGCTCCTCACATAGACAAGCTTTAATTTCACTGTTGATTAAAAACAAAGGTGAACGTGTCGATTTCCAACTTGTGAAACAAATGGACATGCAAGAAAAGTATTGGCACAAACTTCTAGAGCGAATAATTGAAGTTGTGAAGTTTTTAGCAGAACGAGGCCTTTCATTTCATGGCCGTGATGAAATTGTTGGGTCCTCTTATAACGGGAATTACTTGGGGTTGTTAGACTTACTGGCCAAGTTTGACCCTTTTCTGGCAGAGCATATAAGTACTCATGCAAACAAAGGATTTGGACATACATCATATCTATCTAAAACAACGTGTGAGGAATTCATCAATCTGATTGGATCCAGCATACTGGATCACATTCTCTGTGAAGTGAAGAAATACAAGTATTATTCCGTTTCATTGGATTCTACTCCAGATATATCTAATATGGACCAGTTGACTTTAACTTTGCGCTATGTTTTGCCATCTGGACCAGTTGAAAGATTTGTGACATTTTTGGATATGGAAGGTCATAGTGCTGAACAGCTTACTAAAAGTCTACTTAATTTTTTAAAGACAAATGACATTGATATTAAAGACTGCCGTGGTCAAAGTTATGACAACGCCAGCAACATGAGAGGCAAGTTTATAGGATTACAAGCACGAATTAAAGAGATGAATAAGTTTGCGCATTACATTCCGTGTTTTGCACATTCACTAAATTTGGTTGGAAAATGTGCTGCTGAAGGTTGTCAAGAAGCAGTCATTTTCTTTGGATTTGTTGAAAGCCTGTACACCTTCTTTTTTGCTTATACCTACCGGTGGGGTCTCCTTTCTATTGCATTATGTGCTGGCGGTACTCATAATAAGTCCCATTTGCCCTTTGTGAAAAGACTGTCAGATACCAGGTGGTCCGCTCGGGCAGTTGCAACAAAAGCACTTTTACACAGTTTTTCTGCAATAAAACAAGTCTTGGATGATGTTTCAGATAACAATGATCAGAAGGCAGAGTGTCGCGAACAGGCTCGTGGTCTACTTTCAACCATGATGAAGTTAGAAACAGGAATAATGATCATACTGTGGGATCAAGTATTACAGCGTTTTCAAATGACCAGTGCTTCTTTGCAATCTTCTGACCAAGATTTGAATACAGCTTGTGCACTCTATGAATCCCTGCGGAGGTATATTCAAGCTATGCGGTCTACTTTTGCAGACATAGTGCAAAAGGCCAAGGGTCTGACTGAGTGTGAACATTATCAAGAACAAACTCGAAGAAAACACAAACGAAATCGAGAGTATGATGATTTCAGTGGTTCCAGCACACTTGATCCACTTGTTGAATCTCAAACGCCTTCTCAGCAGTTTAAAAGCCGAACATTTCTTGTCCTTATTGATAGCTTGCTCTCTGCCTTGTCAAAACGCCAGAAAGCTTATCAAAAGTTGAATGATGTATTTGGATTCCTTCGTCAGTTACAGTCGTTTACACCTGAAGAGGTGGTAACGAGATCATCGAATCTTATTAAATCATATCCGGAAGATCTGGAAGAAAGTCTTTGTGAAGAACTTGTGCAGTTTACAGAACTGTTGAAAACTGATCTTGCTTCTCATATTGGCACTACTCTAGTCCTTGTAGAGTTACAGTTGTACCGTTTGATAATTGACAATTCTTTGGAGTCTTGTTTTCCAAATGTAGAAATCGCTTTGCGCATCTATTTGTCACTAATGGTAACCAACTGCAGTGGAGAACGATCATTTTCAAAACTGAAACTTATTAAAAATGAACTAAGTAGCACCATGGGTCAAAAGAGATTGAACAATATCACACTAATGAGCATTGAACATAAACTTCTGCGTGAAATTGATACATCCTATATCATCAACAAATTGTCTCATGCTAATTGTAGAAACATTAATATTTAAACAATAATGTTGACTGTGTTGTTACTTTTGATAATGATAATTACTATGCAAATTAAAAATGTATGTGTTCAAATCTATTTGTGTTGTTTTATTGTTTCTTTTTAATATAGGGCCCCTTTCTTAACATATGCTACAGGCCCCGTACTAGCTTAATCCGGCCCTGGCTGCGCGTGACGTCAGACCAATAAAATAAATCGTAAGCTTTCGCATTTGAAAAGACTAACCAATGGGAAAGAGACTACTGGCGTGCACAGCTCAACTATTTGGGTTTATAAGGAGACAATAGCGTCATTTTCTAGGAGTGTTAGAGTGAGCATCCAGCCTTACAGTGTTCCAGAAGTACTTAGCAGAGAGAAGTATCAGCACCAGACGTGTAAACGTGTGCCTATAGATAATATTCTATTGAGAGAAGACTTGCTACTAGTCATAATATAACTGATGACTATATTTCAGTGTGTTTTACTCAAACTGGAATTACAGTTAGTAGACAATCGAGTTTCCTATCGGTATATTTTATTGTTACAAGAAATGAAATTGTAGAGGAACCAAAAGTACTTTAATCGATTAATCGAACAAAATGATTTAGTTGATTAATCGAACATTGTAAGATTAATCAGTATCACCACTAATGAAGATCACACCATCCAACCTAAGTCCGGTAACTAAGAATCTGGGTTGCCCTATCCTCAAGTAGTTTACCATTTCTGGCGATACGCCAGCACCGACTTGAAGGAATCCTCATCAAGTGTAATCACCTCCCTGGTTGCATAGAACTTATGTTGTACCGTGATCGCCGTTCATACCATGATAATAAATATGGGACGCAGAGTTTTAAAAAACAAAACAAAACAAATATCAATCCACTTGATAAAATACTTTTCCCCCCGATGTTTAACGCATTTCCCGCGAGGAAATATGCTTAATTTTTATCTGGTAAATATTTGTCCCAGGCAGTATGATTGTGTTAAATCAGCAAACATATTTTGGTGATCGATGTCAAGTTTTGAATATTGCAATTTTCTTATCCGTACCCATGACCATTCCTAGAAAATCTCTATGCACATACAAATAGCCTCAAGCTGACTGCTGCTTTCTTTCAGCTTATCTAAGTTGACGTCTCAGAACGTACGAAGAAGAAAATGACAAAAAATACGACAACCACACTGCATTTTTACTCCTCACAGATAAAGGAGACTGTACTTCATTAAGACGATAGCAACTTGCAGGTGACATACAGTTAGTTGGGTTTTTGCACGAAGTCAGCTTGTATGTTATGTTCAATGGAGTAAACTCGCGTCTAGTGCAATCACTTCGTTCGATACCATCGACTAGCGATATTTATGGCAGTGAAGCATTTCCGTGCTGTAGATGTCAATATAGAAATCGCGGGTCGATCGCACTAGTCCATTGATGTTTGGGCCATGTTCAAGTCGTGCTTGGGCGGTCTTCGATACCTGCCTTTGTGTTTGCTTATTCATGTCCCACTTGTGGATAACTCCTGCCTGTTTCATCCTTTGTATGCATGCAAATGTTGTTTTTTTTTCACTTTTTTTTAAATTTCAACTTATGACTTAAATCTTTTGTGTTATTTCTAGAACTATGCATACTTGATTTGAATTGTTTCGTTGTTCTTTGCCTGTTTATAGTGTTTTCTTCGCTATTGTGCAAATTTTTGAAACAACCACAAAAGAGGTTAGAATTAGTAACGTATTCTAGAAATGTCCGAAGTCCTAACGAACTCTGGTAGATAGAACCAAACTAAAAGTTACGAATGTTTCTGTAACTTATAGCAGTAATTTCTGAGTAATGGAATTCGTGTGACATTTATTTTCTTCTTACTTTAATTACCAATATTGGAACTAACTGTTGCTATGAAACATCCAAACTTCCGCTTACACAGTCAGTTATCATTACCCAGCAGCTCAGTGGAGCATTGACCTTGACCAAATGTATGCCAAGTCCTCGTGTTCCATGCTGTCACCTCAAGGTCTTTCAATCTCTTTGTTATCACTTTCATTTCTGTCACACGTTTTCTTCTGTTGTGTTGCCACCCACTTGTCCTTCCCTGGTAATTCGAGAACACTGAAGGTCTTGTAATGCAGTCAACAACCTTACTCAGTGCGTTGTCGTATCAATCACCAGCGTGCTATAATCTCCTGCTCCACTGACACATGTCTGGTTCTTGTCATCAGTTCCACATTGGTGATTTTGTCATCAGTTCCACATTAGTGATCTAGTCATCAGTTCCAAGTTAGTGATCTTGTCATCAGTTCCATATTAGTGATCTTGTCATCAGTTCCACATTGGTGATCTTGTCATCAGTTTTAAATTAGTGATCTTGTCATCAGTTCCACATTGGTGATCTTGTCATCAGTTCCACATTAGTGATCTTATCATCAGTTCTACATTGGTGATCTTGTCATCAGTTCTACATTAGTGATCTTGTCATCAGTTCCACATTGGTGATCTTGTCATCAGTTCCACATAAGTGATCTTATCATCAGTTCCACATTAGTCATCTTATCATCAGTTCCACATTAGTGATCTTGTCATCAGTTCTACATTAGTGATCTTGTCATCAATTCTACATTAGTGATCTTGTCATCAGTTCCACATTAGTGATCTTATCATCAGTTCTACATTAGTGATCTTGTCATCAGTTCCACATTAGTGATCTTGTCATCAGTTCCACATTAGTAATCTTGTCATCAGTTCCACATAAGTGATCTTGTCATCAGTTCCACATTAGTTATCTTATCATCAGTTCTACATTAGTGATCTTGTCATCAGTTCTACATTAGGGATCTTGTCATCAGTTCTGCATTAGTGATCTTGTCATCAGTTTTAAATTAGTGATCTTGTCATCAGTTCCACATTAGTGATCTTGTCATCAGTTCCACATTAGTGATCTTGTCATCAGTTCCACATTAGTCATCTTATCATCAGTTCAACATTAGTCATCTTATCATCAGTTCTACATTAATCATCTTGTCATCAGTTCTACATTAGTGATCTTGTCATCAGTTCCACATTGGTGATCTTGTCATCAGTTCCACATAAGTGATCTTATCATCAGTACCACATTAGTCATCTTATCATCAGTTCCACATTAGTGATTTTGTCATCAGTTCTACATTAGTGATCTTGTCATCAGTTCTACATTAGTGATATTGTCATCAGTTCCACATTAGTGATCTTATCATCAGTTCCACATTAGTGATCTTGTCATCAGTTCCACATTAGTGATCTTATCATCAGTTCCACATTAGTGATCTTATCATCAGCTCCACATTAGTGATCTTGTCATCAGTTCCATATTAGTTATCTTGTCATCAGTTCTACATTGGTGATCTTGTCATCAGTTTAAAATTAGTGATCTTGTCTTTAGTTCCACATTAGTGATCTTATCATCAGTTCCACATAAGTGACCTTGTTGTACCATTTGACTCATTCTATTCTACGCAAGCATCCATTTATTCAAGTCTGTAACTTCTAGGTTGTTGTTTTGTTTGAGAATAAAACAACATTTACAGCTAGAAAACGTCTGAGAATATCGTAACCCAAGCAGCTAAAACCAAATTGAAAATAAAAAGCCTAAACGGTCAAAAACAGATGGAGAATAACACAACATATACAGCAAGAAGAAGTCTGAGAATATCATAACCCAAACAATTAAAAACAATTGACAATTTTTAAAAAAAACAGTCAAAGACAGATTGCGAATAACACAACCCATACAGCTAGCTACAATTTCAGTCCGCGTAACTTTGCTGTGTACCGAAAGGACTTACATGACTCTTCCACTAACTCGCCATATTTCAACAGTAAATATATAAATATTGTACACATACAGATATGTTTCAGGCGCTCGTGAGAAATAAAGAAAACTAGATAACAGAAAAACAACAGAAGTGACTATGAATACGTTTATTTCAACAGTAAACCTGTCTGTGATCTATACAGCCCATGCTTTATAATCGCTGATTTCGTCACCTTTCTGAACTCTCATTTCTCTTTACCACAAACACATTTCAAATCCATTATTGTGTATTCGTGATCTATTCTCTCTTGTTTATAATTCCCTGCTCTTTCAGTGTTCCTATCTACGCTAACTGTTCATTTGTTTTTTAAAGAGGCTTTTCCCTTTGTCTTGCGCTTTGAATAATTTCTATATCTGCTTGTCCTCACTCGATCAATGTGCTCAAGCTATTCATTTATATCATTAGAATACAGGAATCAGCAATACGATATTAAATAGAAACCCACATATCAATCGCACGACCAAGCGCAAACACATACACATTATTTTAATTCGTCGTTTACTTTATTTATACATTTATATCCAGATAATAAAGTAGGTAAAATTGTGTCAGATACTTTATTACATTAAAAAAGACTTGCTAATTAGCTGGTATACAGTATGGTAAAAATGTTTAGGAAGAATGTTGCCAGTAAACAAGTGGCAACAATTGAATACATTATTGACTACGGTAGACACCTCAGGATGATTGACAAGTCACTACTTATTTTAAAATGAGTGTATCTTTTGAATGTAACTGTGGCCGTGTATGTTTATACGGCACTAGTAGTTATATAGATTTTATGTAGTCAGAGTTAATCCTTCATATGTTGTGATGGTTCAAGTGCTAACTGGCGTTCCGCCAGAGATCGTAATACTTGACCTTTTGTTATTTTTTTCAACCCAGGAATGTTCTTCCCTTTGAGTTTGGTGATACTCAAAACAGTTTCAGCACAACAACGTATAATCCACAAGAAATTATTGTAAAGTTCCACAAACAGCAATATAGAAAAAATTCAATTAGAGTTTATTGATGTAATTAGACAAACACTGTAAATTTCACAATGATGATTGGTTATCCGATATGAAAAAAATATGTAATCCAACTGAATAATGTAGGTACATCCAGATAGAATAATATATGTATATCCACAAGAAATAATTTACAGATTTGTTTACTCAAAAAAAACTTGTTTTGGTATCCTCAAAGACGAAGTTCTCCTAACGCTATCAGTAAAAATCCTCTAGTCTAAAATCATGGTATCCTTGGAATCATAAGTCCTGAAATCGCTACCTATCGCCCACAACTCTTCTATTTATACTATTTCTTCTTTTTTCCCGCCTTTTTCACACGACCCGTCCTTTTTTTCACCCGACACAATAATTAACATTTGCACTCCACTCCTCAGCTTTTCGACCTTTTTGCACACGACATTCTGTTATTTCGACTTTATTTTCATATGTGTGATCTTTTCCAACTTAACAATAGGATTAAAAAAAACCAGATCACACAAACATTCATTTCCCACTTTCGCGCTTATAAAACCCATTCATTATTATCTGGGACTGACCTACGTTTACCCTGTCAGAGCAGTAACGGCAACTGAACTTTGAATGAATGCTGCGTTTTGACAGAGATGCAGATAGAAGGGTAATGACACTTCTATTACAAAGTGGATCTTCACAAGATATTCAGATAAGCGAAAACAATGCTGTTTTGGCTGAGCACGTTAATTCTAGAATCTGCCAACAACTTTTGTGAATGAATTAGGCACTTATTAATGTCAGACCGTTCAAGCCCACGCCCCTGATTTACTCAGTGGAATTCTTATTATTCTGGTATAGCTCTGTTTAGAGTGTGTGTAGTAAATTGACTGAGACAAACATGCAGTAATTTTAAAATGATTAAATCGAAGTTAAATTTGTAAAATGTACAAATAACAAACTGTAATAATCACCTTAGGTTTTAACAGTTTGAAAATAAATTGAATAGTTTAGAAGAAAAGTTTCATCATTGATTTATATAAGAAATGATGGAAAAAAATTCACTTTGGCAGCGTATATTTTTCACTTAGCTGACAATAGTAGTTTCTGCTTCCGCTGATGGGTTCTGTTTACACTGCTCTCGCTCGTCGCTGGTCACGGTTAAAGGGGCCTCACGTTCCTAGAACGCAAAGGAGTAACGGTCAAGCTGGACCTGCGTCTGTCTATAAGACCGTCTTATGATGGCGTCTCGCACAACGTCAGTCCACTTCTACCTTTACTTGGTTCCAGAGATAGTACTTTCTGCTGGTACCACCAATAACTATGGTAAAGAATAGAAACGAAACGCTCTTCTGAGTATTGCGTTTTCCAACCCATGGTTATGGGTCCCTATCTTCCCATTCCACCATCCCATTTATCTCAGAATTTACCCTAGATGAGAATTAAATTTAATCCCTCGAGATAAAACTTTCTTTACATTTAAATAGCATAGCTTTAGCTTTACATTACATTTAAATGAAAAGGTTAATAATACAGATAGAGTCTGTTTACATTTACATCTCCACTGATTGAAAAGTGTTCACAATATAAATTGAATATTTCATTTAAGTTTACACTGATTTTAAAAGTTTGAAACTTCCATTAATTTAAAAATGAATATTTTCACATGGACATTTCCACTGGTTGAAATTGTAAGTATTATAATTAAAATGTACATCATTTCTTTCATCTTTTCCTCCCTGCTCCCTATGGAACTTGGGACTACTTTCTGCTTTTAGTTATAATTAAGAAACTAGCAATGAAGCAATCACCAGCCCGTGCAGTGGTGGTTCATGAATCATCATTCTATATGCTGAGGTTGCCAGCCTCAAATGACTTGGACATCCACTAACGATTTTCACATATTAAAATTCACGTGGTAATGTACATATATTTTTAAAATAAAATTTTGCCTCGTTTTGGCGAGGCGCATCCCGTTCAACCCAGCCGGTTATATTAGGGCGCATGTCCAAACACAAAAGACCCCCAGGTCTGGAGAATAAGTTGGTAGTTGTAACATATATATGTTAGTTCACATGTTGAAGTAATGTTAATTTAATATAGTCCTTCAATTTAAAATGACTGTATGTTAAGAAGGAATTCTGATTTCTAGGCTTTACTCTAGCAAGGTCTGGTATCTTGGCAAGCGATCTTCATCCGTAGCGGCCAAGCTTGGTACAAGAGAATTTTACCAACTTGCCTCTCGTAATATTATCTCTACATCTCCTTGCAAATGTGAGGTGTTTATCATCCACAAGGAGTGTCAGATAACAGACAAGACACAATATACTGAAAGTAGTGAAAGAATACTTGAAAATAAAAACTATCTGCTACATAATATAGAAAGAAAGAAAGTGCGACAATTGAAAGCACGCAATAAAATAAGTACCACAAATGCACCGATTACTGCCGGAGTGAAACAGAGATCGAGAGGGATCGCCCCATTCTGTCACACTCTTTTACCCTGGGGATTCCAGAACAAGGACTGCCTGGTAATGATATCAACAGGTTTCCTCAATGTGTGTCCTAATCATCTGCGGCGTCATGTTTTCATCTCTTGTTCCACGGGCACTTGTATGGTTCCTGTCATCAGTTCCACGTTATTTTCCTGTACTTCAACATTTTTTGTTTTGTTTTACGGTAGCTCACTTCGTTTTCTTTTATTATTTACCTCTTCATCCCCGTCGCTAGATGAGGTCACAGAACATTTTAGCGTGGCAGAATTTGTCAGAACTGCCATATTGTCAGCAGTAAAGACCATTCTATCGTGTCTTGCTGTGATGTAATCGAGTCCTTCAAAGAACCTTACCTGACAACCTTTTCCTGTTTCCTGTTTGACCCAAGCACCATGTTTTAAAACACTGAACATGTTTTAGTCACGTTCTTCTTGTACGTCGTAAAGTAATTTTAAGCGCGCGGTGAAGACTGACCCTTTTGTGTTTTGTTTGTAGCCTCCAATGTTAACTATCATTTCAAGTCTGTTCCCGGACCGTTAAAACCTTAACAAGATATTTTGTTTGCTTTTGAGAGACCAAGATCGATAAACCGGGTAAATCAATCGATACAGATGCCACTATTGATTATTGGTTATCTGTCCATCAAAAAAGCTGATCTCTGTAATGACTAGCTCCGTCTTCGAACTTAGTTGTTAGAGTAGAGCACATAAACAGATTAAGACATTCCAGCAATCAGGTGGCGCATTCCTTGCTGTATTTGTGTCAAATGTCTGACGCTGGCACAGACAGACAGATTTGTTTCTTCTATACAAGATCTGGACAAATTAGGAAAATCCTTTCAGACATGGCCTTCTCACTTCTTGCTATAATACTAATAAGCAGAAATTCTTATGTGCTTCGTCTTTCTGTTATCTGCTAGTTGTGCCCTACGGCATGATCATAGAAGTAGGTAAATATTCATTTCTGATATATCGTATGTTAGTACGACTTGATGTGCTTTCATGCTCTGTTTGTGTTGTCAAGCCGTCTATTACCCCCATAGTCCATCTTATATCCCCCCGCAATCTGATTGTGTTTCCAACCCAATATTTTAATACAATGTTTTGTACAGTTGGATGATGATGATGTTGCTTTTTTCAACATATTGTATTTCTTTATTATGATAGAACACTGTAAATGTGTGTATACTATTAGATTACTTATATAATACTACATTCATTCAATTTAATACCATCATACAAAAATGTATGTGGTGACAACAACCAGAGTTATCTGATCATCAGAAACGTTCCCAATTCCAACACTTTTATCTTCGTTACACTCTAGGAGGGCGGACACGGATCATGATTCCCATGTGTCACTGCAACGAACGCCGATCCACGGATTTTATCATTTTTATTCATATTTCACGTTTTTCGTTTAGTTCTCGCTTTCTTTCCTGCCTGTTTTTGTCCCTGGCGAAGACCTTGTGCTCGTAACGTAAGATATATACTTTGTCCTTTGGGCTAGTAAGACGTATTACCTTTTTTTTTATAATTAAACCATGGAACCACTGACTAACAAGCTTACTGTCTGTGATAACGACGAAATAACCATACCTATAATAACAAACCATATTTCTTCTCCTTCAAGTATCCTGCCAGATGGTGTTGATGACCACGTCTCTGCACAACCTCATGTCCCGACTGCTGTTTATCAGTTCTGTTGCATGCCACGATGTCAAACCGTCAAGTATCTTTTATCTTTCATTCAGTCTTTTCTGTTGTTTCAGCATTCTTCTTCTCATAACATGTTTTTTAAAAAGTGGATTGTTTTCTTCCGATATCAGTAATAAACGTCCTTTGCGCATGGCTTCTGTCATGACGTCATCATTACTCTTGTGTAATTGTCGGTCGTATTTTCAACATTCTTCTGTAAAAACACATCTCAGAGTATAACACTGAAGAATTCTTATTTCTCACTTCCATTGACACTGCCTTCTTGCATAAAATAATTCTATTGAACGCTGTTGTTGCCTGGCCATTCTACTCTTAACCTTTGAGATGTATCTTCCATATGATGTTATTAACATGCTTATGTGTTTGAATAATGACTTGATTCAAACTGTGCCATTAACTTCAATGGAACATTCTGGAGAAATCTGTTTCTCCAATATGGCCATTGCTTCTGTCATTTTACTATTTAGGCTAATGTCTTTGTTTTTACTTTATTGTATAAATCATTCCATTTACTCTTTTTTAGCATTTATTACACATAAGGGAGGGAAACCCGAGGCCTGTAAACAGTAAATTAATATGAAACAAATATAAAGGTATGTTATCAGGCACTCGCAGGAAATAAAGAAGTAGAACACCAGACAACAGAAAAACAACAGACATGAGTGGCTTACCCAGGATTTGAACACTGGACCTTCCGTGCGACAACCCCGCCTAGCCATGCAAGCGAATCACACTATCCGCCCTGCCATCTACGCATCATCATAAAATGATGTTTCAATGGCAGGTCAACAGTGCGAACCACAATACACGATACCAGAAGTCCGCCATGGGCAGTTCAGCCTATTAATGACGCGATCACTTCTATTGTATTTCTATCAAGCAGTATAGGCCGAATCCAACAAGACAAGGACCTTAATACTGTGTCCAGTAAATGATAGTAGACTAGAACAGTGAGAACAGAATAGTGGGTAGGTTTGGTATTGTATAAACATTTATTACACATAAGGGAGGGAAACCCTAGGCCTGTAAACAGTAAATTATGTGGTTCGCACTGTTGACCTGCCATTGAAACATCATTTTATGATGATGCGTAGATGGCAGGGCGGATAGTGTGATTCGGTTGCATGGCTAGGCGGGGTTGTCGCACGGAAGGTCCAGTGTTCAAATCCTTGGTAAGCCACTCATGTCTGTTGTTTTTCTGTTGTCTGGTGTTCTACTTCTTTATTTCCTGCGAGTGCCTGATAACATACCTTTATATTTGTTTCATATTAATTTACTCTTTTTTAGCATTTCGCTGTTAAGACTGTATCATCAGCATTTCTCAAGTTGTTTATTTTGTGTCCATCAACCTTTATCCATGACATGTCCTCAAAGGATCTCAATATATTTTCACCGAACAGATTAAACAGGTCATGTTCAAGTACATATCTGAACGCATCCCTGCCTAACACCTTGTTTTATGCTGAAAATTACAGCGCTTTCCACCTCATCAGCAAAATAAGTATGAAAATACTTTGTCATGAGAAGTAAGAACTCACCACATTTTTAATGAGGTAAATGATGCGTGATGCCATATGATGATGGATGGTATCCGCATGTCTGGTTTTGTGTGGTGGTGCAGATGTGTTCAGTCAAAACAATGTTCATACAAAAATAACAGGGCAATCCACATAGGACGTCAGTAAACTCACGACGTATAAAGTCAATGATTCTTGTAACAGCCGTTGACGTTTTTCTTCATTATTTATTGTGGACGCCACAGTGACAAAATGGTTACGCGAATATGTAGGCACATCAAACAGTCATTATCACAGCAACATTCAATACAGCAATAGACGGTAGACAGCATTACAATGATGAGTCAGATGCATGTTATATTTCATAGTGCTGTAAATGTAGTCAGGTGAAAAACTCCATCCTTTTCTATAACAGCCAGGAGATAACCAGATGTATGAGATCAGTTCACTCTCCTTAGTTTGACTTCAGCAAGACAGACACGTCTGCCGAAGTATAAATAATGTCCTCAAAAATATCCTCCAGACAATAAAGGTTTTTCAAACCTAGTTCATTTAACAAAGTAGCAAGTAATGGTCCTTGGAACCTGCATCAACCGATGCAGCACAATACAGCGACATGTGAGCTAGGAAAACATCTCGTGACGACGACTTTCGAAGACAGGCTATGAACCAGAAATCGTTCACGACCAAAAATCGATAGAGTTAATGAAAATGTTAATTTACCTTGCCTTCCGGAAATACACAGAAATATTATGCCTCCCGGCATGTGCAAATACACTAGAGGTATTATCTCGAATAAACGAAATATCCATAAGAGGACTCTCACATTCCTGACAGAACAAAAAAATAGCGGAGATCCCCTCTTCAACGAGGCATCTCTTTCGCCATTCCAAATCGCTCACTCCACTAGTGGTGGGCGGAAACCGATCGACCCAGAAGCAAGACAAGTCATGCGCAGTCCAGCGCAAAATGACCACAGCTCAAACTTAACTGCATTCGATACCAACGCGAGAAGACAAATGCTTACCGAGAAAAGTGACTATAAATTTCAAGCAGTTGTTGCCCTTGCGTTATAAAATAGATATTGAAATAAAACGATGTTGCGAGAATTTATCACGCAACATATCACCACCTCCTCCCGATAAAAAAAAAAATGTGGAACATATTTTTTTTTTTCAATATCAAAGAGCATGCGATAAGCGGCTCAAAACGCACGAATTATGCGCTGATAATTAACTAAATTGCCAAACAATAGGCTAATTATAGAGTGTCTGGTGAGGATATACCTCAACAGAAAAATAAATGTCTCAAAAAATATTCACATCGGGGAGGTGTCACCAACACACATCACGTTAGCATGTAAACACAATATACGTATGCAAGTTACTATAATCATCATTAAACAGCATACTCTAATATTGTCTTTAAAAATGGATGTACAAATCTGATAGGAAAATTTAAATAGTACATTCTTTGACATGTAATGACATAAGTACATAGTAAAGTTAAACTACATGACGATCCAGGACATATGCTCTGGTATTCCGAGGGTAAGTACACAATCTAGAACTCGTCATGCTTGATACTAGTAAGGTAAGTCCTCAGCTCAACAATGACATTCTGAGAAAGTACAAGCAATATAATGCTAATTAATAACTAATATGCTTAATAAGGTGCAATACATTATTAATAATTGTGGCTGTTTAGTAAACTAACGGCCCTTATATTAACTACTCAGTCCTCCTCTATCATCTTAAAAAACGAACAGAAGAAGATGACAACAAAGCACGATAGTGTGTACATATAAAGTAAGTACAGATGTGCTAATCTATTGTAGAAATATAGGTGTGTTATGACTCTGTAATATATGGAAATATAGGACAGAAGTATTAGTTGGAGTCATGTGGGCATCTAGACAAAATGTCAGCCATCACATTATCCGCACCACGGATAGCTCGTACCGTGAAGTGAAAAGGTTGAAGAGCTATAGCATATCGAGTGGATCTCGAACTCTTCAAATTCTTAGTCTGAATAGCTGTAAGAGCTTTCTGGTCAGTCTCTAGAATGAAATGTGCGCCCAGGAGGAATCTTTGTAGTTTTAGAATTGACCAAACCATCGCTAACAACTCACGGTCTAAAACCGAGTAGTTCCTCTCTGCCGCATTTAGTTTTCTAGAAATGTACATAACAGGATGCAGAGTATTTGCATATTCTTGCATCAGTGCTGCTCCAATCCCAGTGGATGAAGCATCACTCCGAAGAACAAAAGTCCTATCAAGAGTAGGTAATCTTAAGATGGGAGGAGAAGAAAATATATTCTTGATTTGGTCTAGTGAAGATTGGCATTCTTCAGACCAACGAACCAGATTAGGCGAACCTTTCTTCAACAATGTTGATAGAGGTGCCATGATCGAAGATAAATTTGGAATAAATCTCCCATAAAATTGAATTAAACCTAAGAGACTCCTAACTTGTTTCTTCGTTTTAGGAACAGAGATGTTCAGTATTTTGGAAGTATTGTGGTCTTCTGTCTTCAAGAGACCATGACCAACACGATGACCCAGGAAAGAGATTTCACCAAAACCAACAAAAGCTTTAGAAGGTTTTGCTGTCAAATTATTCTCACGTAGAGTGGACAGTAAGTCATATAACCCTAAATAGTGATCTTCCCAGGTATCACTGAAGAGACAGATGTCATCTAAGTATGCGATGACATCCGAACGATGTGACAGAATTCGACGCATCATGCGAACGAAAGTGGCAGGGGCGTTCATGAGACCAAAAGGCATAACATTCCATTGAAATAGACCCCTAGGTGTAGAAAAAGCAGTAAGAGGTTTGGCATGCTCTGCTAAAGGCACTTGCCAATAACCTTTAGACAAGTCAAGTTTAGTGAAGAATCTAGAATTAGAAAGTCTAATCAGTAGATCTTCTAACAAAGGCATCGGTTCAGCATCGAACTTTGTGACCTGATTCAATTTGCGATAATCAACACAAAGTTCGTATGTTCTTATCCTTCTTCCGGACAATAACCATGGAAGAAGAATATGGTGAAGTCGATGGTTCAATTATATTTAATTGAATCATTTCATCCAATTCCTTTTCCACTTGCGACTGAAAGTGTATAGGAATAGGATAAGGCCTAACCCTAATTGGATTATTGTCGGTAAGAATTATGTCATGTTCTATGACATCTGTGTGTCCAGGAATGTCAGTGAGAACATCCTGAAATGTTTGTAACATCGACGAGACTTGTCGATGTTCGTCACCAGAAAGATTAGGAGAAACAGAAACGTTTTTCCAAGATTCCGTGGAATGTAATGGAACCACTGGAAGGGGAAGGTTGACATCAGAGAAGGTAGCTTCCTCATCCTGAATGACAGACAGGGATGAATAATGACCGTGAGGTGCAGGAGCATCATCCGTTGCCTGGAAAATAGGCAGCAAATAGTCCGGACGTTCGTGAAATTCCGAAAGCATGTTTATGTGGAAAGTTTTATGCTTTCCATCAATATCGACCACATAGTCAACATCGGAAATCCGAGAGACTATTGCATACGGACCTTTCCATGCAATAAGAAGTCTATTTTCCCTACTGAGGAGTAGGACGAATGCTTTGTCACCTGGACAAAGTTGTCGTAGACATCTATTCTTGTTAGCAAACTGCCTTGCCTTCTCTTTAGCAATTTCTAATGAAGCAGTTGCTAGCTTACATGCCTCAATGATCTTTTGTCTAAGAGCAATGACATACTCATATGAGGATTGAGTTTCATCGCTAATATCATCGGCAGTGATGAGATCGTGTAATAAAGACATAGTGCCTCGTGGACGCGCGCCAAAGACAAGTTCGAAGGGAGAAAATCCTGTGTGTTCATTAGGGACTTCTCTATAGGCAAAGAGAGCCGCGGGTAAAACCCTGTCCCAATCTTGAGGATGATCTTCAGTTATCTTACCAAGCAAAGTCTTGAGCGTTCTATACAGACGCTCAACTAACCCATTAGACATAGGATGGTAGATACTACTGAGAGATCGTTCAATATGTAAGGTAGACATTACCTGTGACATAGTGTCAGATATGAGTTGAGTGCCATGGTCTGATAATATTTCTCTGGGGAACCCCAAGCGAGAAAATATCAACCAAAGAGCATCTGCGATATCTGTAGTAGATATGCTCTTAAGAGGAATAGCCTCTGGCCAACGTGTGCACATATCGACACATGTAAGGATAAACTGATGTCCTCTGGCCGACTTGACCTTAAAAGGGCCAATAATATCTATGGCCATTTTCTGAAACGACCGAATAGGAATGTCAGCAGCCTGAATAGGCGCAGCATGTCGTGGTCCTCTAGATTTGACCTCCTGACATACCTTGCATGATCGGCAGTAAATACGAATGTCCTTATTGACAAAAGGCCAAAAGAAAGCCGCAAGGACTCTCGACTTCGTACGGGAAAAACCCATATGTCCAGCACATTGCGAGTCATGAGCATGTTGTAATATTTGGACTCTCATGCTCTTGGGAACAAGAATTTGCGAATGTGCCGACGTAGTCGAATCTTGTACCATACGTACAAGTACGCCGTTTCTCATTGCAATCCAAGATTTTCTATTTGTATCCTGATTCGGATCACCTTTCTTTGCAAGAACGAAGAATTTTTTTAAAGAAGGATCTTCTTCTTGCAATTTTATGAAAGAGTCACGAGTAATTACTAAGTGACTATCTTGGCTATCAACTTCATTATCACTATTCAGTGAAGTTTCGGGTGTTTGTAGAGCTTGTGCTCTTGTAACTACTGCATTTGTAGCTTGCATGTTATTATCTTCCCAAGCAGCAATCTGCTGTGGGGTACACTCCCTAACTCCGTGAATACGACCAATAATAAGGTCCGCAATAGGATTAGGTAAGAGACAAGCATGCACATCTCCAGTAAAGAAAGGAGTGGCAATGCGAATTACAGCAGTAGGATATTTTTCTAGAGTGCCGCCAAATGTGACACATTTAATAACCCTTCCTGTAGCACAAGATGGATCTACAAGCGATTGTCTAACACCAATAGTGGTGCATCCGGAATCGAAAAGTAGTGAGACCGGAGTATCATTAACAAGACCCTTATGTAGAATTAAAGAACCCCTCCCGTCATGCGCAACAGCAGCAGGAAGAGCGGGAAGTGGGTGACCACAACTCAAAGTAGTTATGGTACCCGGTTCGAATAAAGTACTGCATTGGGGGCATTTGTTTGCTCTCTCAAAGTCAAAAGCAGAACTAGTGACAGCGTCAAAGTTTTTATTATCAACAACATGATTACAGGCTCCCTCAGTTTCCTGTTGTACAGCATTAGCCTGCTGATATCTCTTTTTTTTGTGTTGAGATCTACCCCGACTATTATTACCTCTGAAGTTATCAGAGTTATTATTATCTCTGCAGTTATTATTGTCTCTATTGTATTTGTTATCCTGGTTCGAATTCCAGTTTCCACGATTACTATCATGTTCACATTGATGCGAACATCTATTTGTTTGGTTCTGAGGTCTTCGGCAGGAATAACCTCTATTACCATATCCTCTTTTGAAATGCCTATAATTATTAGGGTGATAGTAACGAGTACTATCAGGTTGTCTCCAATTCTTCGAAGAAGAATCACCATGAAATTGATTTCCATGATTTTGACAGAAATTACCGCTACTCTTTCTATCAAAATTTTGTTGGAATCTACGAGCAAAGTTTTGGCCATACGGAGCTGCCGAAGCAACTGGTAAACCTTCTTTCACCTTAGAGTTACCCATGGTTATGTGTGGGTGTGCAGTTACGTATTGGCAACAGAAATCTTCCATTTCCCTTATTGTTTTAGGTTTACGTTCATGAAGGAAAGCAAGGAAAGACTCATTGACAGACGACATGACTTTGTCTCTAAGTATTAAGTCCATAAGTCCTTCATAAGTTTTTTCCGTCTTAGATAGTTCAACCCATCGTGAGAAAGTAATGCGTATTCTTGCAATAAACTCGGAGAATTCAACTCCATTTTCAGGTAACATGTTTTTAAATTGTAGACGATAGCCGTCTTCGTTAAGCTGATATTTCTTTAACAAAGCGGCCCTGACAACCTCATAATTGTTCTTGTCAGGTTCATCCACCATATTTAATATACTTAGAGCTTTACCTGTCAGTATCCCTGATAACTGATAAACATATTTTGCTTTGTCTATGTTATGAGCTGTACATGCTTGTTCAAATCTGTCCAGATAGAACATTATGTCATCACTGGAAGGACTAAATGTTGGTAACTTAATCTTAAAAGTATCATTATTAGCCTTACCAGAAGATGAACCCTTGTTTGAATCATTACCATTACTCATGATCGTCAATTTCAATTTTTCCAACTCTAAAGCTAAGACCTTTTCTTCATGTTCCATTTTTGCTTTCTCTTTCCTCTCATCAGACTCTCTCTGTAATCTTCTTTCCTCAGCCTGAGCCTCTTTTTGAAGTCTTTCATTTTCAGCTTCTTTTTCAAGTCTTTTATTTTCAGCCTCTTTTTCAAGTCTTTTATTTTCAGCTTCTTTTTCAAGTCTTTTATTCTCAGCCTCTTTTTGAAGTCTTTCAGCTTCTAGCTGTAGCTGGAGTTTTCTTTCCTCAGCTTCTGATTCCCTTTTTTGTTTTTCCATTTCCATTTGGAATCTTTTTTCATCCACCTGCATCTGCAGTTTCTTTTGTTCAGCTTCCATATGCAGTTTCTTTTGTTCAGCTTCCATTGCTTTATCATATCGAGCAGTTGCAAATTCTTCTAACTTATCACCAGTCTTGCCAAGCAATTTACCCTGCTCAATAAAGTGCTCAAATGTAGACATGTTGTCTAACATATGAGTCCAAAACCTGAAATAATTAACTAATTTATTTCAAACCTAAGTGTAACAAGTCTTAATTAAGCACTTGTATATTCACATCACATTATATTATCCCAGTCTCTGTGGGAAACAAGTCTCCAATCAAAGAACTTGTATATGAAATATCAACAATCAATTCTTGATCATAAGTGCACTTCTCATTCAATAGTGCACGACACTATTCATCATTCATTTATCATCAGTGTAGTAGTAACAGTGCATTAGCATAGCCCATTAACTAATTACTATAACTGTAAACAATGACTATGTAAACACATGCAGAATGTAAACATTGAAAATGTAAACAATACAAACAATGTAAACAATAACAATGTAAACAATAACAAAGATCAGCAACAATACAAAAACTTTCGCAGAAATCAACTAAAAATAAAGCAGAAATTAATGAAATATCACAAAAAATGTGACGATATCTGCGATAGAATTAAACAAAATACATGACACCACAGTGTATAAACAAAAATGTTGTATGAAACTAAATTATAGACAAGAGTAGGCTAACAAATACAAACAAATCAAAACAAAACTAAAGAATGCGAAATAATAACGAAAACAATATTAAAACATGTCATCACAGCTAACATAAATAGCAACAGAAGTCGCTTAGCAAATTCCAGTATTGGAAATTTGCAAACCTTACAGAAAACGCTCACAATAGACGACCTCTATGACGTGGCATAATCTAACGGAGACACCACCCAACCGAGAACCCGCTGAAATATAAACATATAAATATACGAATAACATATAAACATATAACATATAGAATGAGATGATACACAGAAGACTCAGCAGAAGTATAAGGGCACAGTTTACATACAAACAGGCCACTTAACTTATAGGCTTCCAATCGTAGAACAGCAGAAAAAACGGATGTCAATCAACGTCCTAAAGAGCGAAGCTCCAACGATGATGGCACATCTGAACTGCTTCCACTGCTAACACGATGGTACAAGAGCTTCTGAAATACTGTGTGTTGAGTTGTTTCGGCACTTGACCTTCTAATCCAAAAGTAAGTTGATGGAAATCGGTACTTGGCCTTCTTCAGAAAACAACCCGTTTCAACCGGCACTTGACCTTCACAAAAACGACAGCACTGGAACCTTGACAGCAGCAACTTGCTTGACTTGCGTAAAAGATAACAGCAGTCCGAGTTATCCGGCAACATGTAACAACGCCGGGTACTGTCAAAATCTTGTTTCCGTCAAAAAGTTGAAATTTTGACTTTTACCGGGCAACGCCGAGTACTTTGAAAATTTTGAAGATGTTGACTGTATTGAAGAATGTTAATTTCTTGAAGGATGCTGATGAATTCTTGTTGAAAATGAAGTGGGTAAGGGACCCCGTGTTTGCTGGTACCAGAATCAAACCAGCTTATAGCCACCAAATGATGCGTGATGCCATATGATGATGGATGGTATCCGCATGTCTGGTTTTGTGTGGTGGTGCAGATGTGTTCAGTCAAAACAATGTTCATACAAAAATAACAGGGCAATCCACATAGGACGTCAGTAAACTCACGACGTATAAAGTCAATGATTCTTGTAACAGCCGTTGACGTTTTTCTTCATTATTTATTGTGGACGCCACAGTGACAAAATGGTTACGCGAATATGTAGGCACATCAAACAGTCATTATCACAGCAACATTCAATACAGCAATAGACGGTAGACAGCATTACAATGATGAGTCAGATGCATGTTATATTTCATAGTGCTGTAAATGTAGTCAGGTGAAAAACTCCATCCTTTTCTATAACAGCCAGGAGATAACCAGATGTATGAGATCAGTTCACTCTCCTTAGTTTGACTTCAGCAAGACAGACACGTCTGCCGAAGTATAAATAATGTCCTCAAAAATATCCTCCAGACAATAAAGGTTTTTCAAACCTAGTTCATTTAACAAAGTAGCAAGTAATGGTCCTTGGAACCTGCATCAACCGATGCAGCACAATACAGCGACATGTGAGCTAGGAAAACATCTCGTGACGACGACTTTCGAAGACAGGCTATGAACCAGAAATCGTTCACGACCAAAAATCGATAGAGTTAATGAAAATGTTAATTTACCTTGCCTTCCGGAAATACACAGAAATATTATGCCTCCCGGCATGTGCAAATACACTAGAGGTATTATCTCGAATAAACGAAATATCCATAAGAGGACTCTCACATTCCTGACAGAACAAAAAAAAATAGCGGAGATCCCCTCTTCAACGAGGCATCTCTTTCGCCATTCCAAATCGCTCACTCCACTAGTGGTGGGCGGAAACCGATCGACCCAGAAGCAAGACAAGTCATGCGCAGTCCAGCGCAAAATGACCACAGCTCAAACTTAACTGCATTCGATACCAACGCGAGAAGACAAATGCTTACCGAGAAAAGTGACTATAAATTTCAAGCAGTTGTTGCCCTTGCGTTATAAAATAGATATTGAAATAAAACGATGTTGCGAGAATTTATCACGCAACAGTAAATAGTTTGTGTTACCTGGACTACATCTTCTTTCAGCACTTTTTTTTTCTTTAATATCAATCTTAACACAACAAAGCAATTTTGTTTAAATAATGACACATTTGTGCTGACGACTCAAGATGCATTGTGCTCACTGCTTTACAGTTGCGCGGGTGTATAACGCGTCACAATCCGCCATTATGAGCATTCTTTCTCAATCTTTTTTACTAGCTGACTATGAACCTTTCACTGTTTTCTTTCTTTTTAATATTAAAAATAAATGTGCCTTCATACATGCCTTTGACATTCCATGTTGATTCATTAGACACGTTGCCAGAGTTCAATTTGTGACGACATCAACAAAAACTATTTGTCTTTCTCGGCGTGTAATAAGTGTGCAAAACAATATATCCTACACATTAAAAGCAAATGAGCTTTGTTAAACAAATATAACCTACAGAAGTAGAAAGTCACAACAAAGCTAAATTTAAATTATTCACCTCTTTGGGGCTGTTAGGGTATGGGGCCATATTTAAGCGCATACTGTGAATTATCTGTAAATCATCTTATGTCTTAGTTTTTCATGGACTATTAAACTTCTGACAAATGAGATATCGGTTGTCTATTAACGTTACGGTGATGTTGCTGTTACCAAGGGCAATCTTGTCATGTAGATAAATAATGTTAAAGTGTGAATGTTCTTATCATAGATAATTATGGCGCGTAGATAAATTATGTTATAGTGGGGTCATTCTAACTAAACACAATTTTTGACATGTAGATAAGTAATGTTATAGTGGGGTCATTCTAACTAAAGATAATTTTGACGTGTAGATAAGTAATGTTATAGTGTGGTCATTATAACTAAATACAAATTTGACATTTAGATAAGTAATGTTTTGTGGAGTTATTCTAACTAACCACAATTGTGACATGTATATAAGTAATGTTATAGTGGGGTCATTCTAACTAAACACAATTTTGACATGTCAATAAGTAATGTTATTGTGGAGTTGTTCTAAATAAACACAATTTTGACACGTAGATAAGTAATGTTATATTGTGTATGTTCTTAGCATTGATAATTATGGCGCGTAGATAAGTAATGTTATAATGGGGTCAATCTAACTAAACACAATTTTGACATATACATAAGTAATGCTATAGTGGGGTCATTCTAACTAAACATAATTTTCACGTGTAGATAATTAATGTTATAGTGGAGTTATTCTAAACACAATTTTGACATGTAGATAAGTAATGTTATAGTGGAGTTATTATAACTAAACACAATTTTGACATATAGGTAATTAATGTTTTGTAGAGTTATTCTAACTAAACACAATTTCGACTTGTAGATAAATAATGTTATAGTGGAGTTATTCTAACTAAAGACATTTTTGACACGTAGATAAGTAACGTTATAGTGGGGTCATTCTAAGTAAACATAATTTTGACATGTACATAAGTAATGTTATAGTGGGGTCATTCAAACTAAACATAATTTTGACATGTAGATAAGTACTGTTATAGTGGAGTTACTCTAACTAAACACAATTTTTACATGTAGATAAATAATGTTATAGTGTAAGTTCTTTGCATAGATAATTATGGCGCGTAGATAAGTAATGTTATAGTGCAGTTATTTCAACTATACACAATACTGACATGTAGATAAGTACTGATATAAAGGGGTCATTCTAACCAAACACAAATTTGACAAGTAGATAAGTAATTGTATAGTGGGGACATCTAACTAAACACAATTTTGACATGTAGATAAGTAATGTTTTGTGGAGTTATTCTAACTAAACACAATTTTGATATGTAGATTAGTAACGTTATAGTGGCGTTATTCTAACTAAACACAATTTTGACATGTAGATAAGTAATGTTCTGTGGAGTTATTCTAACTAAACCCAATTTTAATGTGTAGATAAGTAATGTAATAGTGGAGTTATTCTAACTAAAAACAATTTCGACATGTAGATAAATAATGTTATAGTGGAGTTATTCTAACTAAACACAATTTTGACATGTAGATAAATAATGTTATAGTGCGTATGTTCTTATCATAAATAATTATAGCACGTAAAAATATAATGTTATGATGTGGTTATTTTAACTACAGACAATCTTGTCATGTATATAAATAATCAATATTGTCACCGCAGACAATTGTGACATGTAGATAAATAATGTTATAGTGAGGATATTGTAGGCGCAGACAATCATGACAGGTAGATAAATAACATTATACTGAGGATATTGTTATCACAGACAATTGTGACATGTAGATAAACAACGTTATACTGAGGATATTGTCACCACAGACAGTTGTGACATATAGATAAATAACATTATACTGAGGATATTGTCACCACAGACAATCGTGACATGTAGATAAGTAACGAAAATTGTCACCTCAGACAATTGTGACATGTAAATAAATAATGAATATTGTCACCACAGACAATCTTGACATGTAGATAAATAATGAATATTGTCGCCACATACAAGCTTGACATGCAGATAAATAATGAATATTCACACCACAGACAATTGTCACATTAGATAAATAATGAATAGTGTTATCACAGACAATCGTGACATGTAGATAAATAATGTTATAGTGAGGATATTCTTTTCACATAAACTCTTGACACATAGATAAGTAATGAATATTCTAACCACAGACAATCACAAGTACCAAGAACCACGCAACAGTATAAGTAGACTGCTTCAAACACACAAGCGGATAACTATAAATGTACAAGCTGTGACGATGAAACGCAGCTGACTCTGAAATGTTAGATGATATGGTAGGATCCTCGTAGCATCAGTACCCCCGAATATTGTTGTAATTTTATCGTCAACGGGAATTCTTCCACCTGGGCTCATAAGCAATGCACAACAGAAATGTGGAACTCCACCTGGTCTCATTAATATGCGTCAGAGCAGAGTGGACTTGCCACCACGTTTGCTAATTAATATGGAGACTGTTATCTTCCGTGCATTCTGGACATTGCTTTGTCTAAAGGGGAGGTAAAGCCACGCCTACTGAAACCTCTAGAGCGATCATAAGCAAGCATTTCGCTACACCATTCTCTCGTACCTGCCTTAAAGGCGTTGCCTAAATCAAACGATGGAAGCGGTTAACGATCAGAAGCAGCGTTGGTCCCCGAAAACAGACGTAGCAGAGTCTCGCCGGCATTTCACATCTCCATGTTAACCACAGAACCGCTCGCAAGACGGATACGAACGGGAAAGACGAAGCGGTCAGAGAATTGAATAATCGGACGAGGAGCGGGCGGCTAGAATCTCGATTTCTTCCTGAGTTCAAGAAAGGTGTTAGATTCTAACATGTCCCCCCGATCTTACATTCCATTTCATTTAAATAGAGACCCTGGAAAACGCCATTTTATCATTCGTTTGCCAGAGATTTTCAACACACTAGCTTATAGTAAATCCTGCTAGAATTCCCTCTGGATTTTTGGCTATATTGGAGTGTAGTTATTCTGTGCTTAAACGGTATAATATATTTGTTTCTAGTGATCAGTGGTCTAGTTCATTCATTTTTATTTCACTGGATTTTGTGTTAATTTAAATCTATTAAATTAAACCTATCTCAAAAGTTCCAGTTGAAAATTTAATGATATATCTATTACATTATTTCCAAAAGATAATAGATGCTTAAACGCTTAAATTAACTTTTAAAGTCGCGAAGGAATTTATAACTAATTAATTCTATATATATGTGTGTTTTAAACATTAAACTCGCGAAGTGTTTCTTAATATATATAATTAAATACGCGAGTGTATATAATAGTCTTAACGGTAAATTTATCGCGCTTTAGAATGTTATTTGATTTTTCGGTATGATTACATGTTTTCTATCTTTCATATAGGGTGATAATAACCTTTGCGTCCCAGCAAAAATATTGTATAGAGTCCTTCAGACTCGGTTCTTAAAACCCTCCAGAATTTGATGAGACTGTTTAAATTTTAATCTTGTGGCGATCATGTTGGGATTCCGCTATCTAAAATTACTAGAAATAAAGCACACCCAAGAACAATTTACCACGTCATCAATTATATTAAGATTAACTGGAGAAGAACTTTGCCAGAGCTATATTTATATTTTAGTTACTGCTCTACTGCGAAAGAGAATAGAAATCTTCTGAACACTGACTGTGCATATTTTTCTTCACTGGATTTTAAACCCCTCGAAGTAAACCATACCTCACTGGTCAGCGGTTGTCATCTAGCGTGAGAAGTTTTTTACCACCAGCGGTGAAATCAAAGAGACCACACCATTATCTCCACCTGTATCCGTGACCGTGCCATCCCTTAGAAACCTTTGCTCTAATCAAAAACCAACAGAACACTTAGGCTTCTTCTTCCAGCGATTACGAGAATATTTGCTACAAGCCAACATCTCTAATCTGGGGCTGAACGAAGGAAAGACATTTTTCATTTTGTCTAGTGTTTAACGGCTATTGTGTATTTTTCTATGGAATGCCAGATTCTACGGTCGGTAAGTGTGTGTGGGTATATGAGTGGTGGCCATCACGAGCGTGCATGAATGACATGAGATTTATTTTGCGACCAATTTAATTTGCCTACCTGGTAAATACTTTTACTGTATCTTCTTGTTTGATCTTTAAGTGGGAATTCTTAACTTTGTTATTTCCCCTCCCCTACATCTACTTAGTAAAGGAAAAAAACCTTTTGAGAAGTACAGGACTTTTTTCTACCACCCATACCTAGGACTGTAACACCTCTTTTCAGAGTAATTAAATTTACTGTTGGGTTACATTATCTATTTTTATCTGATAACTACCTGTCTTTAGACTGGGTTGTTTTTTGTCTTTGTCTATCACAAGCGGGAAGGGCATAGTAGATACCATTCTTCAAATCTCCCCCCCCCCCCAACCTTGTTATTTGTATTCTTTGTATCTATGATAATTGATGGTAAACTGATAAATGTTGTGACTGATTTTTAATGATAAATAAACATCATAAAACTTCTAGTACTGTGTTGGAAGGCCCAAGCCCAAATTACCCATATTTGTTTTACCATAGTTTGTATTCACGTAGCGTCCGTGTGTTTGAAGCACCAAATTGGTGTGAGCGCATGTGTGTTTGGAAACTGGCAAATAATTGTTTAGCCAGGAGAGTTTAAGGAGTAGATTGAGAGAAAAGATTGTCGTAAAAGAGTATGTCCTTACTCTCCCCAGCACTCTGTGAATCAACTATTTACTTCCAAAACCCTTATTATCACAGAGCCTTCACCATCATTCTCCACTTTTTAAACGGGACCACTATTTTCTAAGACTCTTCTCAAAATAAATTTACGACACAAGCTGACAACACAAACACACAGAAAAATACAAATATGCAAACGGACAACTACAAACTCGCAGATAACCATAAACACAAGAAGTCAACTTACAAACACACAGAAAAATACAAACAAACAAGCAGAAAACTTCAAGCAGCAAAGTAGACAGCTACAAAAATACAAGCAGACAACTACAAACACAAAGAAAACTACCAACATCAAGGCAGAAAACTTCAAGCACCCACGTAGACAGCTACAAACACGGAAAACTACAAAAACTCAAGGGACAGCTGCAAACACACAAAGTAGATAGTCAGCTAGATAAACACATACCTGCAAGCGTGCATTCCATGTTCGTTTGTTTTTTAGTCTTTGTTGCAAATCGTCTGTTTGTGTGTTTGTAGCTGTCTATTTGCGTACTACAAGTTGTTTGTTTGTGTGTGTATAGCTGTTTATCCGTTTGCAACTTCTCTTTGTGCCTTTGTTGTTGTCTGCTTATATGTGTATGTGTCAAATAATAACTGGCCGCTTATTTGAAATTGCTTTGACTTGATTACGAAGTTACGAACAAGTTTGACTATGTGTAGAAATATTTGACTACGTGTGGAAGTGTTTGACTACGTGCAGAAATGTTTGACTACATGTAGAAGTGTTTGACTACGTGTAGAAATGTTTGACTACGCGTAGAAACGTTTGACTACGTGTAGAAATGTTTAACTACGTGTAAAAATGTTTAAATATGTATATAAATGGTTGACTATCTGCAGAAATGTTTGACTACGTGTATAAATATTTGATTACGTGTAGAAATGTTTGACTACGTGTAGAAATGTTTGACTACGTGTAGAAGTGTTTGACTAATTGTAGAAGTGTTTGATTACGTGTAGACGTGTTTGACTACGTGTAGAAATGTTTGACTACGTGTAGAAATGTTTGACTACATGTAGAAATGTTTGACTACGTGTAGAAGTGTTTGACCATGTATAGAAGTGTTTGACTATGTGTAGAAATGTTTGACTACGCGTAGAAGTGTTTGACTACCTCGAGGAATCTTTGACTGTTATGTTAAGCGAAGAAGAAAATCAGACGACATGACAAATATTATTTCACACAAACAAATATTATCACCAGTTTTTTGCTGGTGACTTTAACAGGAGCTGCCATTTAAAAAATAACTGAGTCGTGCGCAACGATCAAACCTGGCCCACATTAGTAAAATTGATCTTATGACTACAGGGCACTCAAGTTTTTATTTAACACTTGTTCTGGCAGTATCGATGTAATTTTTCTTGTTATTTGAGCTATCGGCGTAAAATGTGGTATTTTTATCAAGAGCCTATATCTATGTATTCGATAATGTTTCTTTCTACGCTTTCTTTTAATCTGTATACTCTCAAAGTGTCGTATCCGGTTGCAATAAACATTCTTTTTTCCTCAAACAAATATGAGAAATATTAAACAACATATACTTTTTTTCTTCGAATTTTGCTGTTATATAACTAAATTTATTTCTTTCATAAACTGGGCTACCCGTCTCAGGTTTCTCTTATCGCCATAGTTTTTCCTTTAAGTGGGCTGTTGAAGGCCAAACTGTTAGTCTGCTTTTCTCGTGGAGCCAACAAGCTTGGAAGATATGGTCTACTCTTTGTTTGTTTCACCAACGAAGAAGCATGCTGTGACGTATAATGGAAATATAGCCTACGGTAATCTGACAGTCTTTGTAATCCTGTTAGCGTGCTATGATTTGCTAGCAAAAACCATGCATTTTTCTGCCTGTCTTACTCACACAAGCTTATTTCTCATCCACGCCTCTTTTCCTTGAACATAAACAAACGAAGCGTTTAGAGACGTTTGCGACCTGACAGTCATAACAGGTAGCGAATGAGGTTTGTTTATCAAGTTTCTCACGCGAGCTGATCTGTAAATCATCGGATACCTGACAGACCGCACGTGAATAACACCGGACCCTTTGAAGTAGACACATGGGCAAAAATCTTTCCCCGAGTACCCTTTGAAGTTTGTACACAGAGTGAAGGTGGGGAAAACCCGAGCACTTTGATCTTCAGAAGTGGGCAAAATCTTCGAGAACCCCGTTACACAGATTTAAGTCTTTAATGGCGGTCTAACGCCTGAGAAAGGCCGACCGTAAGCCTTTATCTGGGGAACTCATGCTTCTGATTCTCTTGTACACACAATAGCGTGAAAAGTAGCATCATCTATAGATCAGAGAACCATGGTGATATATAAACTGTGCTTTCTTAAACCTGCTATCAGTTGTCACTCAGAATTTTCGGATAGTCTAAGCACGTAGCCTAGAACCATTGTGGAAGATGTGTTAATAGCATTCGTGGTGATTGTCATTCTGATTTTCTGGTAATAGAAATTAGTGTTAGCGTACCATTATAATTCACTGTAATTTTATAGTGTTAAAACTAGTGAAATAAAATAACGCGTAGCTTTTTCATGCCAGAGGCTCAGTTATAATGTTAATTTTCATCACACGCTTTCTCACACAAGAAGAGGTGGTTAGCTGACTGGATTATATGCTAGGCGCGATTGATAGTGACAGAATAGAATTCACGTTTATTTCATTTTTTGTATTTATTATAAGTGCCTATTATTTACTACCATACGGTGACCAGCAGACGCCGACAATTTAATAGCTATTAACGACAGGCGATATTTGTGTAAGTGCGCGTATGGATAATTAAATAACAAATGACATTGTACGCTAATAGTTACAGCGCGAGCAAGGGCGGGGAGGGCTGCATACCTTCATCCGTCCTGAAATCTCAGCGTTGGCGACGTGCGATAGTTTAGGCATAAAGGAAAACACCTGTGCCTGTTAACTTTAATCAGGACTGACGGAGTGGATTAGAGATCGTCTTGTCCCCGTCCGTGTGCATATATGTAGCTATATAGAATAGTGGCATTTTTTTCCATGAATGTTCTTTATTCCTAGCAGACCTGATCACAAGAGCGTCCAGTGGTCTTGTTTCGGTCTTTTCTTCATTTACTGATTGGTTAATCTTGTCTTTTTCTTGGCTTGTGCGTCACCAATTTCATTTGGGAGCCAACGATACAATAGAAACCTTTTAACTTGTAAATTTTAACTGGACTTACAAAACCCAGCAATATTTTTTTCAATTTTATCAGCCCACTAAGGTGTGAAACCAATAACATTACTCCCGACTTTTGACAGTCGTATCCAAGTGGATTTATCCAGAAAAGTTACGCTGTTTCAGAATCGGCACTCACCATAGAACCAGCCGATAGGATTATCATCATCATCATAAGTAACATTTTTTTAGCAACCAGATGTTTCCCAATACTGGAAGTATTTTCCTCCTTTTTTAACTGTGTACCTCAAGAGCACGTCTTGCTACACTAAGAATTCGAGGTAACATTTTGTTCATTCAGGAAAAATTAAACCACCAAATTCGGCGTCCACCTCATAAATCTTACTTGTTAGAGGATGGACTGGGGCCAATTTGGGAAATACACCTGTCATTTTGTATATTCAGGAACCATTGTAATTCCAAGTGATATCACCAAGAATAGGTAAGCGTGATTGAGTGGCCACTGTATGTCAGAGAGAGAGAGAGTGAATATTTTTTCTTTGTTACAGGCACTGTACCAGCCTGAGATTTGGCTTAAACTTGTTTACTTTACTGGATAGCATATAGTAGGAACTTGTTCTTTACTGTCTTTTCTGTAACATAGTGCTGTCGTAGATTTTGGATAGGAGAATTAAGACTTGGGTTGGTCCCTTCTGAATAGGTTGGAATAAGTGATAGTCACAGTGTGAGATAGTAAAAAGAAATAGATTCCACGAGTGAGATGATAGAATGTGATATAGAGGCTGTCTCTGAAAGCGGAAAAAAAAACAATTCTTCTCCCTCTCACCTATCTTCTACAACAACTTTACAGCGTCAGACAGTCTACACACAGGTATATCTATTACCTATATTTCTATCTACTCACGGGCACCCACATACACGTGACGACAGTTAAACACACAGACGTGGGAATCTATAACAAATGAATATATATATATATATATTAGAACGAGCTGACCAACGCACTGATTTAGTTTAAGAGAGATTTTACTATTATCATCTAAAAAAAATCTTCTCACAACACCAAAAATTTCATCAAGGAAAAACATATACAAATAGTCATAGAATTCAAGAAAAAAATGCTACAAGGATGATAGCCCGTTAGAATCTTACTCTAGGTTTAGCCCACAGCCCCGTTAAGAGAACAGATGATGGCCCAAAGAGTTATAGATACATAGGGTTGAGTCTAAGAGGTTTCTTTCTTTCTCGTAAATGTATGAACAAAGTTGGATAATCTGATTTAGCCTAAGAAAAAGAAACTCTAGCATTAGTAACAAATTCTGCAGATTAAAAAAAAGTTAAGACAGCAAATGGGTGACAATAATACAACGGTAAAATAACACTCGGACCTGCGTACTCTCATTCATTCAGCCATGGCCATGTGCTCACATATATACTCACAACTTTGCTCGCTGCCTCTGGGAACATAATAATTCTAGGACCTTCACACAGACCCGTAAATGCAATCCCGACCAAGAAATCCTCAGTTCCAACAAGACGTACTGAATTTCTCTGTCTCAGGGAACGATTCCTTGGGTGTTCTTTTTTTTCGGATGTCTGTTAAGTCACATAAAATTTGTCCAGGCACGAAAGTTAGCAGAGCACAATGTCATTAGCTTTGTTTTCTAGAATTTAAGGAATGTCAGATCGGTGTCTACTTTCAGGAAGGTACTATATTTGGTCACCACAATACTAGTCACAAACTCTGTCGGAATGTTAATGTTATTCTTGTAATTATTCTCGCCGCCAGGCAGCATGTACATTTAAATTTGTGGAGCAATATGAACTGGCTCAAAAGCCCAATATATATTTCTAGTCTTTAGAAACCGTTAGTGGGATTGCTATTACTGCCTCTCTCTGATGGCATATGCACTGTCAGACCAGTGTTACTTGAAACAAAACCCCCACGTGATTAAAGATAGGAAATGTCTATGCTTCTCACAAATATGTCTCTTTACTAAATGCCGGTAAAGTTCGGGTCACCCCAGTATTTCACTGTATAAAAGGAAAAGCACATATAAATCATTTACATATTATGTACTCAATATAACTTACATTTTCAAACTGCAAGCGTACCGCTTGACCTATCATTAAAACTTCCCGTAAAGTAAGTTATATAAAAATCAATCATCAGGAATTAGGAATATCGCGTATTCCGTCAATATTCACTGATGTCGCATCTAGCATTTATCAGTTAGTTTTAGAAAAATATGATCTCGACTGATTATTTAGCAGTTAATTAACTTCATTATAGCTACATTATGGTTTAATGCTAGAAATATAATTTATTCTGCTTTCCACTGAAACGCGTCACTAGAAAATAATACAGACTATATAGATTAAGCACTCTGTTCAAAAGAACTAGTTTAAAATGAAATCGGCGATTTAACACTTAATCACTTCACAAAATTCTAGAGAACTACTATATAATATCTACCTCAAACACAGAAGTACTAAGAACTTAAACCACTTCGACCAAACTAAAGGCCATCTCTATTAACAGAGATTATTTAGAAATCGAACGAAAGTTGTTGTTCTAGTCTACCTGCAAAGTTACTGAGTGAAATGAAATCAGATTTCAGCTCCTGGGTGGATATTTGAAAACCAGGGACAACCAATCCCACATTTTCTCAAACTCCGAAATCATCTCCCCTTTTTACGTGTCAACACCTACGTCAGCTTAACGCGTGTCGTAACGGCCATCAGTGACCGAGAAATGCGCGTGACAGTTGCAAATCTCAGACAACCGTCTGAAACTGCGACTATAAGGTGTAAATATTCGCTCCTACTTAAGCGTTCGGCCGATGCAACTCGTTGTCGACCGGTGAAAATGCAGACGGATGTCGGCTCTCTCCTAGCATTCTCACGCGTTTACGTCGAGAATCTAACTCAGGAGTCGCGTGTCATCTGAAGGTGCAGACCCAAGTCGGCTCGATGTCTGAGATGGACTGCAACTAAATCGCACTTCACGTCTGACTGACATCTATGTAATAAAATTACGTATCCCAGTATGAGAAAAAACACAAGGTAAAGTTTGAGGATACTGAAGAAAATATTTTTCGCAAACGAGTGATGCGAAAAATACAGGAAAAAACAAGTAAGGAAAGATAATAAAATAAAGGATGCGGGTGAGAGAATAGGAAGAAGATGTAGGCAATTTAATGATATAAAGACCTACGTGACAAGTGCTAACCTTTAACCTTTGGGTAATTAACTTTTTAGGTTCTTTTTCTCAATAAGGGGAGGGCACATTTATTCTATTATTTTCCTATGTATGTAAATCTGATTTTAATTGACATTTCTTTAGAGGTTTGATGTTGTCAAGTTTAAATGATAATAAACAACAAAAGAAACTTAACTTTGTGTGTTGGTCATACCCATACCCAATTAACCGTAGTTTTTCACGTTTGTGTGTCTTGTTGTCACATAGCTGTGTGTGTGTAGTAAAACTCATATTTATATGTATGAGGTGGGAAAGATTGTCTTATACTAAATTATAGTGGTATAGATATGCTGGACTAGAGAAACTTACTCATTCCAGAGACATATCTTCTCCTTAAGCTATTCACCCGTGAAATCTATTTCTCACACCTTTATTTCTCGCGTACTTATCACCATCCACTCTACTCAGACGGGACCTAAAATAACTCACAAACCTATCGGTACGACACATACCTGTCCGTAAACAGGAACACATTCTTCTTCTTTCGTTCGCTTGAACTATATTGTCTATATCTGCAATGTTGTTTCTTGTATAAACTTCACTGTCTTTTGTAGTTCATACAGAGGTCCATATAGTTTTGCTTCCAGTGTTGTTTCTCTGGGCCAGTGGGTTTGCCTCAATATATCATATTCGGGGCAATCTTGAGGTACGTGCTCCGCAGTCTGGGGTGCTTGTCCACATGTACACATGGCTGAATTGCCAATCTTGAATTTTGTATACATGTGGCTGCGGAGGCGGTTGTGTACTGTTCTGAGGCGCAGAATGACTATTTGTTCTGATCTGTTCATAGCTTGGTAGTCATCCTGCGTTGGTGTTGGTGGCTTTCTGATAGATTTGATCATCCAGGAACACATGAAACTTTAGTATTTATGTAGCCATCTAGTGCCGTGCTGGGTTGCATATGCGACCACTTCTTTCCACAAACTGGTAGGGGGAAAAAGGTTATGTAGTGTCACATTTTTCTTATGACTTCTGTTATGATTAAAATTCATAAGAATTATGTATGTATGTATTATAGTAAGCTCGACAGGGCTTCATTTCTGATAATTTTATACGGAATTACTCAATAATAAATGAAGTGACGTCAGACATATGATACGGTGGGGAAGCAGACGCGAATTTTGAAGCAGTTGGGGATCGTCTGCTAGAAGAGATGCAGCTTGTGTTTTAATGTGAGCGGACGCATGTGTGTGAGCTCCTGCAGTCTACTGTGTTTTTCCCTGCATTGCACCATCACTAGGGCATCAAGATACTATGTTGAGGTGTCCCTAGTTTACTCTAAGTCAGGAAATATATATTTTGACGACGATGTTTATTGTATGAAGATATTAAAAATGGTGAGAATGCCAGACAGCGTTGCCATAGTGGACGGACTGCCTGATGACTTTTGGAAGACTGCATATTACTTCATTTGCCTTTGGGCTAGAACAGATGTCATGGAGCTGTATTACCAATGTCAATTAAATTGTGTATCGTCAAATGTTCAAGAGGTGTTGGCAAGTAATTGACTTTATATTGATACGTGTCTGTCAAGTACCCCTAGTTTTCACTTTGGTCTCGGATACTTCTCCGAACAATATATTTTACAGACGGCACGCATCAACTTCCTCCAACATCATAATGTAAGTCTATCTATTATTTTTAATTATCTGCTTTCCTCTGTTCCTTCTTATCTCGAACTTTTCTGTTATAGACATATGTTCAAATTTTTATCCTCTCAGAATTCGCCCAGTAGTATTTTACTTCCGTCGCCTTTTGTGAAGAATGAAGCAATGGTTTTAGCCCGTTCAAGCCCCCAGCTGGTGTAAATCCAGCGAAATTCTTTTATAAGTATTTGCTCTATAGATGTAAATATATGTCGAAAAGTTTTGCACTTAAGTATGAAGGAGTCAAGGCACGTACCTGGAAATTGGTGTGAACTTTAGTCCTTCTCTATGTATTCACCCCTCAAGGCAATGCACTTCTCCCATCTCTTCTTCACCTTCCTAATGCTCTGATTGTAGAACACCCCCGTCTGGGCCCGGAACCACGTCTCCAGTTCAGTAATCAAGTCCTGGTCGTTAGAAAAACGACGTCCACGAAGCGGATTCTTCATGTTTTGAAACAGGAAGAAGTCACTCGGTGCCAAGTCCGGTGAGAATGCTGGATGGGGCATGATTTCATACCCGCACTGCTGGGCAAGGACGATCGAGCCATGAGCTGCATGAGCCGGCGCATTGTCCTGAAGCAGACGAACGCCTCTGGACAGCATCCCGCGTCTTTTGCGCTTCATTTCTTCCCGTAACTTCTGGAGAAGGCTTTGGTAGTACGTGGAGTTGATAGTACGGCCACGAGGAAGGTAGTCGGTGAGTATTACCCCGCGGCAGTCCCAAAAGACGGTGAGCATGACCTTTCCCGCAGAGGGTACCGTCTTTGCCTTCTTTGGTGGTGGCGAACAGGAATGTTTCCATTGTTTGCTCTGGTTTTAGTCTCGGGGTCATAGAACTGCACCCAACATTCGTCCACAGTAACCAGTCTACGAAAAACATCATCTTCGTCAGCATTGCAAATGTCCAAAATCTGTGCGGATGTTTCGGCTCGATGCTCCTTTTGTCCATGACACCGCTTCATACATCAGTCTGTGTTATACACCTACAATGACACCAGTTTCCCGCCAATTTCTCTTTCACGCGGCACCCCGCGCGCGCCATGTACGCGCGGGAAATGTAAACCAATAGTGTGTCTTTACAATGAGACAGAGCAATCCCGCTTGTCTTAACGCTTTCTTAGTAAAGTGCAAAACTTTTCGACCGCCCCTCGTATATATACATACATACATACATACATACATACATACATACATACATACATACATACATACATACATACATACATACATACATACATACATACATGCATGCATGCATGCATGCATGCATGCATGCATGCATGCATACTTACATACATACATACATACATACATACATACATACATACATACATACATACATACATACATACATACATACATACATACATACATACATACATACATACATACATACATACATACATACATACATACATACATACATACATACATACATACATACATACATACATACATACATACATACCGACCGACCGACCGACCGACCGACCGACCGACCGACCGACCGACCGACCGACCGACCGACCGACCGACCGACCGACCGACCGACCGACCGACCGACCGACCGACCGACCGACCGACCGACCGACCGAGCGACCGACCGACCGACCGACCGACCGACCGACCGACCGACCGACCGACCGACCGACCGACCCACCCGACCGACCGACCGACCGACCGACCGACCGACCGACCGACCGACCGACCGACCGACCGACCGACCGACCGACCGACCGACCGACCGACCGACCGACCGACCGACCGACCGACCGACCGACCGACCGACCGACCGACCGACCGACCGACCGACCGACCGACCGACCGACAGACAGACATACATACATACATACATACATACATGCAAGGAGCGTTCAGAAAGTAATGCACCTCATCGTTTTTCTCAGCTAATAATGAAGATAGAAGCATGAAATTTTGCACACTTCAAATATGGCATGTGGCAATTATGTGCACCAAATTGCACCGCAATACGGCTGCCCTAAACCGTTGAAATGGAGCGTGTTAGCAGCTTGCGTTATAAGCAGCGAATTGTGATAGAAATTTTCGTTGCAGAGAAGGAAACTGTTGTGAACATTCACAAGCGTCTATGTGATGTGTATGGAAGTTTTGCAGTCGACAGGAGTACAGTCAGTCGCTGGGTTCAGAGAATCAAAGAATCAGGAAGTGGAGATACGGAGCTGCTTGATCGGCCGCGCTGTGGACGTCCTGCCACAGCTACCAACGCAGAAATGATGAAATGAGCTGAGGGCATTATTCTTACTGATAGGCGAATCACTACTCAACAATTGGCCTTACAGCTGTCAGTCAGCATTGGTAGTGCAAATGCAGTTATAAAAACTCTCGGATTTTCTAAGGTTTGCTCAAGATGGGTTCCTCGAAGCCTCACAAATGACCAACTATTGCAAAGGAAAGCAATTTCTTTTGAATTGTTGGAGCGTTTCAATGCTGATGGAGAGAACTTTTTGGCTAAGATCGTTACAGGTGACGAAACAGGTGAACCTGAGACAAAAAGACAGTCAATGGAGTGGCATCATCCACAATCACCACGAAGAAAGAAATTCAAGAGAATTCCTTCAGCTGGAAAGGTCATGATCACTATCTTTTGGGACATAGAAGGTGTGATTCTTGTGGACGTTATGCCAAGAGGTGAGACAATCAATTCGCAAGCTTACATTAAGACATTGAAAAAACTCAATCAACGTTTTCGCAGAGTTCGGCCGCACAAGAATCCAGCAGACCTGCTTCTCCTTCACGACAATGCGCGCCCTCACACAAGTCTGGCAACACGGGAAGCAATCACCAAATTGGGTTGGACTGTACTACCCCATCCACCCTATAGTCCCGATTTGGCACCCTCTGATTTTCATCTATTTGGTCTTCTTAAAGATGCACTCCGTGGGACAAGGTTTGAAGATGATGAAGGAATGATTCATGCAGCGAAAAAATGGCTACATGATCAAGACAAAATCTGGTACGGGCTAGGAATACATGCACTTGTTTCGCGCTGGCATAAAGCCGTACAAGTTGATGGGGATTATGTTGAATAATACCGATGTGTACATGACATATCCATGTATATTGTGTATAAATTTCATGCTTTTTTTTTTAATAAACAGCTCCTGAGAAAAACGATGTGGTGCATTACATTCTGAACGCCCCTCGTATATATATATATATATATATATATATATATATATATATATATATATATATATATATATATATATATATATATATATATATATATATATATATATTCTATTGGATACAGGCTACATAAAAAGAGACCAATACACGCTTATACACTCAGGAGGAGAAAAACATGAAAGAGGAGTAGGAATGTTGATAAAGAAGGAGTTAGAAAAATATGTATGTGGATACTGGACACACAATGACAGAATGATGTTACTAAAGATGAGAGCAAAGCCATTCGACATATCAACCTTTTATGCACCAAATAAAGATCATAGCGAGGAAGAAATAGAAGAATATTATGAAGAGCTACAACACACGTTTATACCAGTAAAATCTACAGATGTGTTGATAGTAATGGGTGATATCAATGCAAAAGTAGGAAAAGGAAAATACAAGAAAATAGTAGGACAGTATGGATTAGAGACAAGAAATGATAGACTCTTTGTCTTGCTCATACATTTGCTTTCATACCTATAATAACTGAATCAACTATGATTGTTTGGTTTTAAAATAACGTAACAAATTTAATAATCACTTAGGTTTAACAGGTTAAAATAACGATGGAATGATGGTGAATTTTAGATGTAAATAAAATTGTCTTCACTGAGACCTGGTTTGAGGATTAAAAAAACAACAGTTGTCCTTTTGCTGTTTCCTTAATAAACTTAATAAAATAAGCTGGTCTAAGTGAGTCCTGCAGCCGTGGTTTCGTCAATTCTTTTGTGATGAGGGCACTTCTTCACACAATTTGTCCAGTTTAGGCGGTTAGTGCTGATTCCCTGCTTTTAACTCACAACTAGTGGCGACGAACATTCGTCTTGCAGCTTCGTACCATGACCAGTCTGATAGCTTCGTTCCAAGAACTTTAGACAAAATAAAAAGAACTAATGCCTCTGCTAAATACATTTGTGGGCTGTAAATTAACGGGCGCATTGTCTCGCTGTTCACCCACCAATGTTAGCCTCTCTGAATAATTAAATTCTTGAGTATACACAGCGTAACTCAGGGAAGATGATTAGAAATCACCAATATTCTTCTGGGTATTAAACTTGGGAAATATGTGCTTGGACAGCGCGAATGCAATGATTTGTGCCTGAATTACAATTAACAAGGCACTTATATCTCACAAAATGATATTATACACTTTAGGCACATGTGATGTAATCATCACTCATCACTGCTCCATTCGGAGTCTGTGGTTGCTGCTGCTTTCGCGAATTAGCGTAAAACAAACACCAGCGCTTGCAGTAGTGGTTTATGAATATACTATTTTCATATGTTGGGGTTGCCAGCCTCATATATAACCACTTAGCAAGGAAAACATGTCAAATTCACATTTGTAAAATAAATGTTTACACTTGTCGTGGAATATTCTAATCCACATATATAAATTATCAAGTAAATATAAAGCCTAATAAATACATATAATAAATAAAGGAAGAAGAATGGTAAAGAACAGTGCTGTCACAATGACTGTACTCGAAATCCCCTTGTTTTCTACTGCGTAAGCAAATTGTAACGTTTCACGTCGATATTAAAGGCTTTCTGCAACATACACGCGTTTCCCAAACACACAATAAAATGTGCTGCCTTTCTAAGAAAAACCTTGAAATATGCAAGTTGACCTAAATTTTAAATTCCATTCATGTCTTTTTCTACACTGCGTTACCAAAAACGAACGAACAGATGGACAAAAGGATAAAGAGAGAGGGGAGGGCTGAAAATCAGGAACGCATGCAACACGCGTCGCGCGGTTCACAAATGCTGCCATCACGCGTGTAAGTCTACATGCACTAATTTTTTTTTCAGACGGACAGTGATAAAATACACTACCCTTTCCCAGAGTTAGGTTTATAAATCATAAAAAACTCTTATTAGAAAAGATAACATTAGATGGGTTTACGGTTGAAAACATAACAGTACCCAGACAGCACATCTTCGAAACAGGAGGTAGAAGAAATTGCATATTTTGAACGCAGCCACTTAGCTCTTTTAAATTTGTATATTGGGGTTCCTTAGGGCTTGCTGACAAAGAATATGTAAAACGTTACGCAAATAGTCCAGGAATTAATAAATTATACCCAAAATAAAATAGTGAGGATGCCTGACAGCATGGAATCATTTCTGCTCATAAAATTTTTTTATAACGTGTTTGAAAAAAACCTTACGTTACATAAATAGCCTACCATGTAAACTCCCCATTGATTGGAGCGCAACAAATGAAAGCCTAACCACGATTGGTCGGACTATAAATACTATCTTCGTTGTTAGGGGAAACGGGGAAAGGTAACATTTTTTCAAACACTTGTCGAAACGGGGCTCATTGGTCAGACTCGCTGATATACACACTTGGGAGCGTTAGTTCGAAACCACTTGTTTAAATAAGCTTGATAAAGCATCAGTGCGTTGAAGCCAGCTTATATTTGGCTCAATAAAAGCCTGGAAGATAAGCAGATGGGAATTTGTGCCAGTTTGTGCCAGAATTCATTGCTAATCAACGTATCTGTGTTTATTCGTATGAATTGTGGTAAGCTTGAACCATTCAATATCTTTTAATGAAAATTGAATGTGAATTGTTGATTTATGCCTGTATATATATGTGTAGTTCAGTGGCAAACGTGAGGTAAAGCCTGTAATGCTCCAGCCTGAACAGAGGGTGTCGGAGAAAAGTCAAACGGCATGGAATGGCAAAACAGTACACTGACACCTAGATGATTGACTAGAAAGAAATAATGCTGGAATTGCAGAGGCGTAGTAACCATTAAGAAGGGTAATACTGGAATAAAGTATTTCAAATGAAGCTGACAGTTGGCCTAATGCTCTGAACTCAATGTTTGTGCTGTGTTGTGATCAGTGTAACAAGAGAGTTTAAGTTAGTTATGAAGTAGAAGGTACATCCTTCTTGATTTCAGGGACAGTGGTCTTGATGGTACTGAGCAGCACCTGGTCAGAGCTTTGCTGAATCCAGTGTCGGACAGCATACTCCTTGGTCCTTTTAGCTATCAGTGAGGTGTCTCCAGAGCCCAGAGGAGAATTCGAGCAGAGGAGTCCTTTCCTGCCGCCATCACGCCAGATAAGCTAACTTGGCCAGCTGAGCTCAACATTATGTCCCCTCATCTTGAAATAACTTTGTAAAAATAACATTCAGAGGGGAATTTAATTGTCTTAATATCAGGAACTGAGAACATCTCCAATACTAGTCCCTAAGACAAACTATTGAAGTCATGATGACAAATACCAACAGAGCTTGAACAAAAACAAAACCAGTATTACCTCATATTACTACTACACAACTGACACACATAGGATATTTTTAATAATATATGTCACTACAATATTCATATTGATAAAGTCTGTACATATACTTGTAATTAAAATTGATTGTGATTCCTGGTTCCTTTGTATTTGAATCAGGACACAAATACATTATTAACAGCACTGAATACATATTGTTATTTGAAACGTTACGAGTGACTTCTTTAAGATATTCTCATAGAGTGTTATATGTATGTGAGTGTCACAGTGTTGTTAAGAGTAGTGGATTAAATTAAATTGTTTATCTGTCTGTTGTTGTGACTTACACTTCATCATACACATACCCTAGACACATAACGTAGTCATCACACTATTCCAGAATAATTCTGACTGAGATATATAGATATGTGGTAGCAAGTAAGGTTATATATAATACACTACTCTTATTAGATATATATACCTTCACAGCTGATCTCAGTCAGTACACTAAGTCCCCTATAAATATTTATAACATCCCACTTCACCACATATATTGGGGTCTCGCTCTTGGGATTTTGAATCTTTCCCTATTAAAAATATTGGGGGTAATTCATTTCAGGGAATATAAGAATTAAAAGGTATCCTTGGGTGGAATTAAATAAGGTTGAGCTCACGGTGCCTGTGTTGTCCATTATATATATTTAGAATTTGAATTGTTGGTTAGACATTATATAAATTTACCTGATAGACAATGGCGGACCTGGCCAAATTTCGATCTGCCGCTGTTCAGACTGCAAAAGAGTTAGGATTAGATGGGCAAGTTATGGTTGCTTATGTCACGACGGAATGTGACAAATTTATTGAACGCGAAGAAAGAAGGTTTGAAGCCGAAAGAAAGTTAGAGGCTGACAAGGAAATTAAGAGGTTGCAGATTGAGGCTGAGGCTAAGAAATTGGAAGCCGAGGAAAGAAGACAGGCTGCAGAAAGAGAAGAGAAGAAATTAGCTGCAGAAAGGGAAAGAGAAGGAGATTAGCTGCAGAAAGGGAAGAGAATTAGGGAAAGGGAAGCAGAAGATAAAAGATTACAAAGGGAACATGAGTTACGACTAAGGGAGTTTGAGTTTCAAGGCCATGCTCCTGAAAATGGTGCCAGTCCCTTTGCCTCTGATGCTACGGTTACTCAAGGAGCCTCAACCTCAGCTATGAATTTTCATTTAGATCATTTTGTTGAGAAAGACGATGATATAGAGAGCTACCTGAATAGGTATGAACTATTAGCTACCACATATGGGTTAGAGAGAGAAAGGTGGAGCTTAAAGTTATCTCAGGGACTTCGTGGGGCAGCTTATGAAGTTTTTGCAAAAAATGAGCAGAGGTGATCAGGAAAATTATGACATGCTAAAGCAGGCTCTTTTGTTAAGGTATGAAAAGAATGCAGAGTTTTACAGGAAAAAAATTTAGGAATGCTAAACTACTGTCAGGTGAAACCTATCACCAGTTCTCTGCACGAATAGAGACATACTTGGAGAAATGGACTTCTCTGGGGAAAACCCAAGATCTTAAGGAAATGGTCCTTATAGAGCAACTAAGAGAGTCCATGGCTCCAGACCTGAGAAAGTTTCTCATGGAACAAGGTGCAGAGAGGCTGGGTGAGTTGCTAAATGTTGCTGAAAGGTATCAAGCAGCTCAAGCAGAGGTAACAGGTAATAAAAAGAAACAAGTGGATAACTTTAGGGCACCACAGAACTTTAATAAATTTGTTCCTAAGGATCAAAACAAAGGTAAGCACCAGTTTGATAGGCCACGGTATGAAAATAAAAATAAATTCCCACAATTCGATGAAAGGAAATATGATGAAAGAAAATCTTTCAACCAAGGAAAAAGGTGGTGTAAAAATTGTAAGATGAACAATCATGACACTGACCATTGTAGAAGGAAACCTCCTCATTTTGCTGCTATGACATCGGGGAAAAAGGAAAAGAAGGGCAAACCTGAAGAATTACAGGAACCATACCACCCCCCAGTGTGTGAAGATGTCATCTGTAATGGTGTCACTATAAGATGTTTATATGATACCGGTTTAGATTACGATTCCGTTGTGAGTTCTCACCTGGTGCAGGCCGATCAATACACCACAGAAACAGTGGAGATTCAAACTGCAACCAAGGATGTAGCTACCATGACACTTCCCGTCGCCCGAATAAAAGTGAAAACGCGATATGTGGAAGGAATCATAAAAGCAGCAGTGATAAATGAGCCAATCTACCCTCTAATATGGGGTGTAGATATGTCTTCTTGGGGAATCCCAAGAGACCTGTGATATTGGCAACAGTGCAGACCAGATCACAGACAAAGAAGGAGGAGGATAATCCCATAAATACTCACCCAGATGAGATGAGGAAGGCACAGGCTGAGGACAAAACACTCAAGCCATGTTTCAAGAAGCTGCCCAAATCTCATACACCTCCAGGCAAGGGAGAGTTTTATATGAAGAACAAACTGATATATAGGAAGGCTGGATCTGAATCCAATGGTCACGGACAGCTGGACCTTCCCACTTCATATAGGACTAAAGTGTTGGAACTAGGGCATGCGATTCCCTTCAGTGGTCATATGGGGATCAGCGCAACAGGACAGCGTATAGCTTGTCACTATTTCTGGCCAGGAATAACTGAAGATATCAAACGATATGTAAAATCCTGTCCAGAGTGCCAACGAGTAGCACCTAAACATTGGACTGCACCAGCAACTCTGGGGGAAATGCCCATAGTGGGAACACCCTTTGAGAGAGTTGCCGTGGATCTTGTGGGACCTCTCACCCGAACCAAGAGAAGGAACAGCTACATTCTGACTCTGGTGGACACTTGTTCTATGTGGGGAGAGGCAGTAGCCCTGTCATCGATTGATTCAAAACATGTGGCAGAGGCATTGCTCACAATTTTCACAAGGTTAGGCTTTCCCAATCAAATCTTGACTGATAATGGCTCTCAGTTCAAGGGGAAACTAACTGAAGAAGTTTTCAGGATCTTCCAGGCCAAACACTTCCATTGTAGTGTGTATCATCCCCAAGGGAACGGCCAAGTGGAAAGATTTAACGGCACATTGATGTCGATCCTGAGAAAGTTGGCACACGAAAAACCAGATACATGGGACCAGTACCTGCACGCCGCCCTCTTTGCTTATCGGGAGGTACCCCATAGTTCAACCGGTATGGCCCCGGCAACATTATTGTTTGGAAGGCCAATAAAAGGTCCACTTGAAGCTTTGTTAAGAACGTGTGGACTGATGAAAAGGCAGAGGAAAACATTACATCTTCATACCAATATGTGAATGAGCTGACCACTCGGTTAAAAACTGGCTGGAAACTTGCCAATGAAAATTTGAAACAAGCCAGGAAGAAACATGCTGCCTATTATAACAGGAAGGCGAAAGACAGAAATTTGGCTGTGGGAGAGAAGGTACTGCTTCTTTTGCCCGGGAGTCAGAATAAGTTACAAATTTGGAGTGGAAGTGGGTTTGGTGTAGGGGGTGGATGGGTTGGGAGGGGGAGGTGGGTTGTGGTGGTGGTTTGTTGGTAGGGTGGACCGGCCATTGTCAGGGATGGTCCATCCCAGAGTCCATATGGGAATTCCTTTCCCAGTTAAGCAGTTCGTAGTAGTACGATGAGTTACAGTTGTGGGCAGATGGGCTCAAATGTAGACACCGTTTATACAGCTTTCCTCTAGGATGACATAGAGAAAGGCAGTAGCTCATGCTCCGACAGACCACCTTTAGAGAAGAGCGACCTGAACAACATAGAAAAAGAACTAGCTCAAATTATCACTCTGGATAGCATTAAGATGGGATATTGAAGAGGGGGCGCAAACTGGCATGAAAAAGGAAGAGAACCTACCAGTGAAAAAAAAACAAAACTAGGACATTAGAGAAAAAAAAAACATAAATCTCAAACTAATAGTGAAAGACAAGACAAGCTATAAAGAAAGAAGACTAGGTGGAAGAAGTGGAAGAATAAAAGAAAATAATTAATGTAAAAAAATTTGCTTATCATTTGTGTATAAGTATTATCTTCCTTTCTTGAAGAGAAGTAGAGATTGGAACAATAAAAGAAATGATGGTGAACCACGTCAGGAAGGAAGAGACGACAGGAAGAGGGACACAAGAGGAAGAGAAGAACGATAATCTAGTCGGCGCTGGGATTTCAGAGAGGAAGGATAGGAAAGTAATTCCAGGCTACCACACTGGACCCCACAATAGACACATCCTAGCTTTGTGTAGTAGCTCCTATGTCCATTCGGCCCATGGAGAGAGATTGAAAAAGGAACCATCTTTGTCATTTGTCACATTTGGGCGCGTCTTTCTTGTCTTCAAATCGAATATAGATAATGCCTGAATGAGACTTACACCCGGCATGTGATCGGAACATGGCAGCAAAGGGAAGTGTAGCACAGGGTGCTGATGTAGTAATCAGTACCTACATTTTAAATGATCTAAACACTAGGAATAAGATGCTAATTTGAGTCCTTCTTGCAAACTCGTCTGCACACGGTTCTATCTGTAGAGATGAATTACACAGCAGAAGCTTTGTTGATGGTGGTTTGTCAGGAGGTGTTAACCAGGGACCGCCGACACCGCACCAGGCGGCTCGCTTATCATACAAACCATACATACAATCATTACAATACATCTCTGATTGGAATGATGATTATGAAACCTGGAAGGACCCCAGAACCTCATTTCCCAAGTCTAGTTTAGACCCCACCCACTCCTCTGTCTTGTTAATGTCTATTGTAATGTCTCGAATGTTGATTGCAACTGTTCTGATAGTTCCGTTCGTCAGAGCAGGCATAGGGAACGTAGGGTTGCGAAAATGCTTTGAAAATCTGGGAGATTAAGAGATTTCTAGGGACTATCTGTTCTTTTGAAGAGGAGAGCTTTATAAGGAATGACATTATTGTTTCGTCGCACAAGGGAGTGTGCTCGTCTTTTGTGTTAGTTCCGGGAGTAGTGGTCGAATACGGTTTTTGTCGTTGGATGGACCTGTCCACTCGGATGAATGACATCGGTTCATTCACCGTCTAAGGTGAATGGTCAACAGGAATTGGAGGAAGTAAATTTTACGTTACGCCCCTAGACATTGTTTTGTCCCTATTCCAACTAAACTGCTCCGGTAGGTAGCCATCCAGGTTTTTTTTTTGTTGTTTGTTTTTGAAGAAGAAGAAGAATTTGGTTGAAGAAGAACTTTATAAACAAATGCTTAATTTAGGAATTATAGAAACCTTCCATTGGGCCCATTATCATCAAAACCTCCTTTATGGTTCATCGTTCGTTAAAGGAAAAGAAAGAAAATTATGGGAAAGACCAAAATATATCAGATTGTGTTTGTAGATTAAACGGAAAGATGGAAATAACAATCCACAGTCTCTTTCGACGATGCTGTAACCTTCTTTACCCCTAGCTTGAAAATCTTTGTTCTCGTTTCGCCAAATTTGTTCTCTTTTCTTTACTTAAATTGTCCTTAAGGGGATACTGCAAGTTCCCTTGATGACAGGAGCTTTAAAAAACATCACTGCCTTTGCTACACAACAGGGCTGGGTGGTCCTTTATGAGTGGATACGTAATTGCCTTTCGGACTATGAAATCGCCCCGCCAAGGACCCCACCGGGCCGGCAACGCCCGGCCGCCCCCCCCCCACCGCCACCCGGGGCCCGGCAACCGTTGTCGTATGATCAGAAGGAAAAGAAAAAAAACGTACTCTCTCATCAGTCCGATATCGATATAAAATCACCATTTTTAATATAGACGACATTGTCTATTCAGTTCCACTTGGGGAGGGATGTCTTCTTAGGGACCCACTTCTTAGGTTTAATTCTCTTCATGGACACTTTACGTCGTCCGAATTCACTCTAACAGCCCATAGCCACCATTCCAAAGAATCGTTATTGGCCTTGAAGGAAGTAATTTCAATTCTTGGGAAAATAAGGTGGCTTTGGGTCCTCGCGGTTTGTCTTCAGGACCGGGTGCCAAAGTAATGTTTCACGAAAATTTTTTCACTATAAACATTATTCTGTATTTGCCCAATTAGCCAAGAAAGCAAGATGGGAGTCCGTAGGTCTTTCTCGGCTTGATTCAGGTATTTAGTAAATTTATACCGAACTTGTCTTCAAATCATGCAGATGCAGACTCTCTGCCTTGCTTAAAAAAAAAAGGGCTTTTTAACCGAAAAAAACCACGGGGTTGCCACTGGGGGTGGGAAACCCAAAGTGGACGGGTTGGCAAGGGCTGACCGGTTAAATATATGTATGTTCAAAATATATTTTTTTTCTGTACCCACATATTTATTGACGGTTTAAACCAGGGATTTTTACAAATCCTTGGGAACACTTTTTATTCTACAGCCACCAGCTAGTTGCTTCAGTTCACAAAATAGGTTATCGGAGGCGCGCAATCAATACATGAAGGACAAGGTGTTTTTTCGAAGGGAAAGATTACCATTCCAAAAACACTCATTTAATAAAAAACATATCCAGGGCGGAATGCTCACATGGAAAGCTGCAATGATGACAGAAAGGAAAGGAAAGTACCCAAAGTTATAGGAAAAGGGGGAAAGCTGATGGCCTGGCTGTTATCTTGGTGCGGTCTGGGTACAAGCTTGGTGGTTGTGTGGAGCGGGATTTATCTTGTTTGGTGCAGGTGCCACTGTTCAACATTACAAACAGACCAGAAAGAACCAGAAACCCCTTTCACGACTAATTGAAAGAAAGGGCGGAATTCTCCAAAGGAAAATACCCAAATGGCTAGGCCCGGTTTCGGAAATCCGGCTTCAAACCCTTTTCAAAGTATTGAAAATTCAGGGGGGGGGGCAATATCAAGGTTCTGGCATATGTAGGGTCGCAAGACATGGCTGTTTATCGAGCGGAATGCCCACAGCTCGAAAAAAACTTGTGAAATTTCAAAAAATTCACTTTAGTTGGGGTTAATTGGACTTTTATATTTATTTTACATGTTGTGAAAATATGCCACATTGGGGTGGTTAGTTTCATCCACTACGTATGTGGTTCTTTACTTGCCCTTTTACGGGGCGATGTGAAGGGTTTACAAGTATAAACACTTAAGTTCCATTGCCATTCATATGTAACTATTTGTGATTTAAAAACGAACTTTGAGATAATCTTTAATAATGGAGCTATAACTGAGTGTGGTACATTGAACAGTATTACTACTATGCTGGTGCACAAACATGAAACTCAATTTCCAACGTACGTACTATCATGTTATATTATTCTGGGAATGCCAGACATTACACCATTTATTAAGATTGCTATATTAATACCGTTAACAGCAATGTTATTCGCCTTAATCCTTCCTGGAATAATGAGGGATTTATGATTATATATTATTGCAAATTTGTTTTGAGAGGGGATTACTTGGTCTTTGCCACATAGCGTACAATAAATTGGTACTTAGAGCAGAATAATGAAGTAATGAATAATTTGTTGTTTAATTTGATTAGTTATCCTTGCGTTCATCTGTACTATTGTTTTGGAGTTCTGTATTTTATTGCTAAAATTTTTTTTTGTGAGGATATTCATGTTACTTTTGACTTACATTAAATGTATCTGATAGGCGTATTAAAATGCACTTAGTCTTAGGATCTTATTTGAATTCATGTCATGTTTGGAAATTACCTATTTAGTACCTTTAATTTTAGGATTTCTGACAGCATTGTTAGTTGGATGATAATCCTTCTATTTTTGTTACTGTACTTTGTTTTATTTATTCGAGATGGTTCGCCTATTTTTGTAGAATGTATTTGAATTGTTCGAATTTTTACTGTGGGTTTGTTTTTTATTTTATTTTATTATTCTATCTCACCGTACCATTTGTTCATTACATACATGCATATTTCTTTGATATGTTTATTGTAAACCGTTCACAGTGCGTTCATACTTAAAATTTATATATTCTTTTTTTACATCATTGGATTATTGGGACTGATAATTTATGACTTAAAAATTACTTTTGACATATGACTGCTTAATCGACTTTGACATATTCATTTCTATTTTGTTATTTAATGATAAGTTACAATTTTATGACAGACTGACTGTGAGCTAGATTATTTTCGATAATGCTGGCCAAATATTTTGTAATATAAATCATTTTTGGCCGCCTTATTTCCGCATGTGGGGCTATTCTTATTTGATCAATGGAAAAAACCTACAAATCAATAAATTTGTTTTTTTTTTTGGTTCACCGCGACAGGGGGGGTGATTTGGTGGGGTTGGGGTTGATATCGTTAAAGATATTGGGGGGTTTTGGTGATGCATATGGAATAAAACTTAGTGTGTGGAATGTTAATTTTATGGGCTAGTACATTCACCATTTTTATGTGATGGAACTGTGTTCGATACTGCTAGACAAAGTCTACTGCGTTTGCACGAAATGGCGTCCACCCGTGGTGAGGCGAGGCGTTCACGCGTTTGTTGAGCGACGGTTCAAAAACTAGGTGACGTATTTCTGTTCACATGTCGTGGCTGTTCAGTAAATATGTTAGATTAATGGGGCTTCCGTCTTTGTGTTTGCGGTCCAGATCCATTTTTAGAGAGGCCCGTACGATTTCCGCCAGTTTGGAATTAATGGATTTTTTGAGGAATTGGTATAATAAATATACAAATCGTTAACTAAAAATTTTGTTGGTTTTTTAATCCCACCCGCCACGTTATGTTGCAAGTTGTTTACCTGAACATTATCAGAATAGAAAGGTCCAGACCTAATTTGTACTACAGTGTAACTTTGATTATACAACTGCAACTAATATTTGGGTTTTGCTTTATTCACTGATTGAAATTGCGGCCTGTTTAGGGCCTTTGGTTTTTCGTACGGATTTGCCACGAAACCTTTAGTACAACGGCCAAGATTGAGGTTGAGATGCGGAGTAGAGTGCGTGGATTGCACGATTATCTTATATTTCCACGTGTTGAGCGAAAAGATGTCAGTCAAACTGAGTCAGGATGGGGGGACACGTTTCAAGAGAAATCATTCTAGAATTTGGTTCGGTTGTTCGCGGGTGTCAGTAGAATATGTAATACTTTGGAATTACGATTCATGGGCTATACATACCATGCTTCGTCTGTTTAATCAAATGTTATGTCAGTTGTTGAACTTCGGCTGTGAGAGTTGGAAGAAAATAACAATGTTTTTCGAGGAGCTCAAGAGGGATAACAATCGAGAGAGCAAATGGTGTTAGAAAAATTACTATTCCAATCAGTAGGAAAGGAATTCCCAAGACTAATCGACAATTAATAAGTGAAGGGACTCTAGGCAGAAAGAAATTTTTTTTATGACTATATGGGGCCGCACGTCGATGGTTTTTTGTGGGGTAAGGCGACCTAAAACCGAATGCATAACATCAGAAAAATACCCACTATCAAGCGCGCTCAAGTGGTGGTCCTGTATGGTAAGTGTCGAGATTTTTATTAACGCCATATTTTAAAAAGATTTACTTACAAAGTGTAACAATAATTTGAGGATGTTATGAACGGTTCTTCTTAGATAATGGGCAAGATCAGCTTTTTGAGTGGCGTCAATATTATTTGGTCTTGTTAGTGAGTCGCACTGGGTTTCTGCAGTTATAAACCGGTGGGCTCCATGGCGCTTAAAGAATTGAAGATGTATTTTCGTAACATGTTAAAAGCGTTTTTGATAAAACTTAATTGGGAAAGGACGGGGATCAGGTTAACGGGATTGGGTCTTTAAATTGGGGCTGATCCATGTTTCTACTGTTTTTTGAATGGTGTTGATGGATTTTACTTATTGTGAAGTAGTGGACTTTGTTTATTAAATGTCTCAGAAATGTTTTTCCGTTGGACCTGTTCACCTGCCGGCTTTTGTGTATATATACTGACAATATTTGGTCCTGATAAAAAATGAAACCAACCTGACTGATCAGTGTCGGTATTCCAATGCATGTGTCCTCTAATTTGCTGTCAGCGTAAACACCCCCTATAGAGTGTGAAGGGAGAATAATGGGCCGAAACGCTTTGATTCCGGCGGGGCACTTCTGATGTTCATATTGCTCTATTGTATCGCTCTGTATAGAGTTTCCCATCATGGATGTCAGCAAATGTTAAATTTGATATCTATAAAACCAAATATTTGAGTATATGAGGGAGAACTGCCGTAAGAAGGGTGTTTTAAGTAAAACGGTATTAGTAGAATGAAAAATAAATTACAAACTACACAAATAGTAGTAAATATCGTCTTACAAAGAGGATAAGGAAAAGAAAAAACCTTCGATTGCGGCCACCAAAGGCCTTCGTCAGGGGACGAGACAAACAAGGAGGACTGAGAGGGACACAAAGTGGAGATAAAGTGGCGAGAACATGAAAACTATTAAAAATAAGAAGGAAAAATACTCTCTTATGTATATGTGTCACATTGTTGGAGCAAAGATGCTGCCACTAAACACGGGAAAAGCGGATGTGGATAGTGGGGTTTTATGCGAATTTCAATGAAAACATGTGTCTAAAATACCGATGAATTTAAGATATTTAAAGTGATGAGCTGCACCCACACCAGCACAAATATTCAAGAAAGCCAACAGGTACAAGTATTTGATAAATGGTTGTTGAAAGGTGCGTGTGCTACACAAAGGAAGTTTAGCAAAGACACCTAAAAAAAAGTAAATAATTACAATTAGAAATCGAAAAGAACCAATTAGTTATCCTAAAGATAATTACGAAAAAACTGAAAATTAATTAAAAAAAACCAAATAAAACTAAAGATACAAAAAAAAACAAAATAAATGACACTTAAATACCATAATTATAACCAAAATCTTAGTAGGTTTGGAACAGGGGGTACGGACTAACATTGTGGAACGAACAAGAGACATTGTCCCCAAACGTTTCCTCCCCTTAGCTCTGCTAGGGGGGGGCAGTGGTGGTCCACCATGTGGTCATAAACTGCAGGAGGTTTTAGTATCTAAACATGGTTTCATCATCAAAGTGTTCTTACCTTCACACAAGATTACTACTCTTGGTAGTTGTTGTAGGATAGAATGGGTTATGATCGTCCTTTGTCTCGTTCTCAAGGGAGGTATGTTCGCAACGAGTATTTTCAGAAGTCAAGAAAAACAATTCTGCATAGGAACCGAAGCGAATTTTGTTAACTTATATCATTGTTCTGATCTGACCTTTTTTGTGAAGAATTAAGCACTCGCGATTTTTTAGTCCAATTACAAGCCCGCCCCAGCTGGTGTAAATCCTAGCGATGATTCCCTTGCTTTATAAGAATTAGCTCTTTTAGGATGTAAATATATCTTTTTATATTATATAATATATATATAAATTATATTAATATAAATATAAGTATACTTATATTATATATATATATACCGTATAATAGTATATATATACCCCCTTATGTTTATAAGCATATTTGTGCATATATATTATATATATCGAATTATATATTATATAATATAGTAGTTATATCATACTGTATATAGAAAGGAGTCTTGGGCTCATTTACTGTTTGCTTTCAAAAAAATGCTAGAATATGAGTAAGACTGAAATCTAACTATATGAGAGTTGAGCTTTAAGTTTTAAATCTATAACATGCAACACGTTCTAAACAATCGATATTGTCTTAACACGTTAATGTAGTGAGTGATGAAATGAGGAGTGGATTTTAGAGTTTTCGTTAGTTAAAATAAAGATTTCTAGTCATTTTTATGAGACTTAGTCGCGAGGTAGTTTAAATTTATAAATTAAAAATATAGAAGAAAAATATATTGATGTCCGTTTGCTGGTGACCTGAGTTATATATATAAGGCAACTTGTGCTGGATACAGTGATATGAGTCACTGCAGCAGCATGGGATTCGTTTCGCAATATCTTTTTGTTATGGTGAGTGTATAAGTGAAAGTGTGTTTCACAGAGACACTGTTCAGCGAAGTGATGCTGACTGATAAACTTCGTTTCCTCGAAACGGTCTGATAGCTTCATTCCCACGAACTTTCTGATAGCTTAGTACCACGGCTCTTGTTAGACGTCACACCGCTCAAGATCTATCTCATAGAAACAAATGCCTCTGCTAAAGTAAATGTTCGTGGGCTGGCAATATTAACTATGTCTTGAGTTAGACACAGCGTAACTCGGGGAAGATGAATAGATGAAGAAAATCAGCCAATATTCTTCTGGGTATATTTAACTGGGAAAAATATGTGGCTGATTGGGACAGCGCGAGCAAGGATTTGCTCTTGAATGTACGCGCAGATTATGCAAGGGTATCATATATATCTCACAAAATGATTGTGACTGCACCATGTGATGTAGAATCATTCGTCTCAGTTCATCTGCTCCAGGCGGAAGCTCGTTGGGGGTCAACCGTGCTGCATGGTCTGTCTTTCTGTACGAATAGCAAGAGACAATTAACCTGCGCTACTGTTAGTGGTTTATAAATACAATCTTTTCCATATGTTGAGGTTTGCCAGTCTCCCATATAACCACTTAGCAAGAAAAACATGTCCCCAAATTCACATTAGTAAAAAAAAATGTTTTAACGCTTACCATAAAGACCACTCTTGGCTGAACACAATCTTCCTCGCACAGTTTAGAATGGACCCGGCACTTTATTAAACTGCTTCGAATCACTTGGTCTATATCGGGTGGATCTGGATTCCTTAGTTTTCCAGTCTTCGTATTTAAAATGAGGGTTTTTTTTTAACTTTTTTTTAAGTTGTTTAAAGTTTGCCCATATACCCTTGTTCTTGTCCTTCTAAAGTTTCCAAGTCTTTGTATTTAAAATCAGGCGGGTGTACTTTTAGGTATGTAAATAAAGTTGCTCCCATAATATTGCCGATCTGTCTCTTAGATAATTTTGGGAATCCTATAAGTCCGATCCTTCTTTCTCTGCGCCTTTTTTGGTGAATTTGCTTGCTTGGACGTGGCGGATGCCAATCTGATTTGTTGCATTCCTATTTTATCATTTCTCAGTTCCATCCTATTCCATGTCTGTACTTCCGTCGAAGTATTTCCAATGGTGAAATAACCATATGTGTTATCCCGTCTTCAAATCAATCCAATAGAACAGCTCTGTGAACTATATGGCTCAGGGGTGTTAAATTTTAATATATCCCCGCGTATTTAAAAATATTACACTTTTAAATTTCTGCAGTCTCCGTGACCACTCCTTTCTAATAATGCTGTATTATCTTTGCCGCGACTCAAAAACAAATCTCGTGAACTTATTTGATGTCCAGATGCTACCTTCCAATATTGTCTTCCCCAGACAGGTTATCTGTATATAATTACGCAAGGATGGACCCCGTGAAAACGATTATCTCATTCTCATTTGTTTTTTAGTTTGCCTTCGGCCAGGAAAGTCATCTCTCAGAAACGGCCAAGTTGGCTAGTTTGGCAATTCTATTGAATCGATCGTGCGCGACCAGCATGGTTCAATAGAGATTCGACTCCTATGATGAACGGATGGCCAGACGACTCTGGTTGATAAGGAGTAATTACCTCTGACCTGTTTAATTAACCTCGATAATACCACAGGTTCACCTAGGGAAACGTAAATAAGTCTGGGAGTCGGTCCCAGCTAAAAAGAATGTAAGAGGCCAGGAACTATGCCAAATAATAGGACGAAAGTAGAGTGATTGAAGAGTTGAGAAAATTAAGAAATACTGCGGATCAGAGAGGAGAACGACAGTTATAAAAAGTGCACGCAAAATATAGGCGGTATGAAAGAGATAGAGGGGTGAAGCACAAAAAGTACTATGAACAGCATTCCCGTTTTGTCACAGGCAATAAAGGGTCAGTTGCCCTGTTCGCACCACCCATCACCTTTAAAAAAAAACGATTCGTGGCGTGTTCCAAATGAAACCTCGACCGAGCTGCACCAATGTGGGACATTCGTAGGGTTAGGAAGGAGCATGATGACGATCACATCTGAGAGTAATTAAGCCACATGACGAATTGGACATGTGTGTAAGTGAAACATTCTCCTTAGTATTCATTTGGATTGTGCTGCCACTACCGTTAAAAATTATGGCAGGTGCGTTGATAGAGGATTCCGGTCCAAGGTTCGATCAGCGAGCGGTTGAATCTCATTTCCTTAACAGCCAAAAGAATGTCGACCAGTTAGACATTCCCTGCGCCGAATGAAAGCAGTGTAAGGTTGACAAAAAATGTTGTCTAAGGACTTACAGTGAAATACTGGGCACGAATGTTTGGAGAAGGACGTCAGTTTAACGAAAGATCTTCCGCGGCCCAGGTCTAGGTGCATATTGTTGCGACAGAAGAAGCCATCGCGAGTTTGATGCGAGCAATACGGGGTGGACCGTCGTCGGAGCTTACGTGTCGCTAGCAGAGGTGAATTCGCTGTGTCTCCCTTGGGACGAGTTCAAATGGTGGTTAGGAAGAAACTGAAAGTATCGCGAAAGGTGCGTGTGTTCACAATGGGGTCCCACAGATGCTGACTCGATCACCATAAGGAAGAAAACGCATGGGGTGGAGTTTGAACCACCTGCTGCGTTACGAGAGGAGTGTAAAAATGCATTTCTGTTTCGCGCATAGTGCAGGCGATGAGTCTTGGTGCCACCCTACTTTGAGCGTGCAGCAAATCAGCGAGCATGCAATGGAAACATCCCATCCCGGATCACCAAAAACGCCAAAGAAAGTTAAAAATTCAAGTCACGCCAGATTTCCGCGATGGTAAGGTTATGCTGACCGCATTTTTTCTTTTTTTGACCATGAAGGGCTTCTTTGGTAGAGACTTTTAAAGAGCCTGGCGTGAATATCAATGCCATCCGCTACAAAGGACACACTAGACTAAAACCTTTGCATACAGCCATCAAGAGCATCTGAAACGACCCGGCAAGCTTTTCGCGTAGTGTGATTCTGCGTTGCACAGACAATGCTCGGTCCATGCATGTTGCGAACGTTGTGCAGGAAGCGTTGTAGCAATCGGAAAAGGTGCGGAAGTTCTACTGCCACACCAGCCTACAGCCCCTGGATACTGCCTATCACCATGTGACTTTCATTTTGTTCTGACCCTTAAAAAATCATTCTCTATAGGGCACAACGAATTCGGACTCCGATTGATGCAAGACATGGGGTCAGGTGCCCCGAAAAGGGTTCAATAAGCAACCCAAAGTCATTGTTTTCTCGGACGGCATATCACGACCCGTATACCCATAGCAGTGGGATGGCGTGTCCTGAATGCCTATGGTGACTATTTCTAAAAGAACCCCAGTGGGTACTTGCTTAATAACAATTGCTGTATTTTAGATTCGTCAGTACTACACCCTGTGATGTAAGACTTACTGCGCCGTTACATTATATTTCTTGTTATAAAGCCACTGGGACGGGTTTCATTTTGAACACACCTCGTATTACACTATCATTTTGGTTAAATAGAGTTGTAAAGGGAGAATGCTTAACATAAAGTTGAAGTAGCCAAAATTAAAAAAAAAATCTTATGACAATAAAACGCATTTGTATTGCTATCTGAAATAAAGAAACCATATGCTCATCGTCAATAGTTGCACGATTTCTCTTTTCTTTTGTGTGACGAGCTTGAATATTTCATTATTAATGTACTCATAAATATCTCAAATTTCTTTTTAGTGATGTGTGAGATCCTGTTAAAAACTGCGTTCCCGCTCCCGCTTCACCCCGCACCAGCTCATTCGTGACCATGTTGCTTGATGAGGTCGAACATTACTCAGAAAACTGCCCTGAGCTAATCGTGCAACCATCAAATGCATTAACACGGCTTAAGACACACTGAAACACTGCTATGTGCAGTATTTAAAAAAAAAAAAAAAAGAAAAAGAGAAGCATTGGGAGGAAACTCCGATAGGAGGACAGAAGTTAAGTGAAAGGAGAAGAATATAAAAACACAGAGAGTGGGGGACATGTTCATGTGATCAAGAATATGAAGCAGGCAGGGATTAACGCGCACAAAAAATATATTCGTTTTTTGTCGAGTTTAAGAAAGGTTTGGGGGTGGGGGGGGGGGGAGGGGGGGGGGGAAAGGGGGGTCAAGTTTCATTCAAGAAAACGGACTGATGATGTAAGTACGTGACAGAATTAAAGAAAAAGTGAGTATATGGGTTGATTTCAAAATGGCTCGTTCAAGGTAATTGCTGTTCTTATGCAAATATATGATAAGAATATAAGTTAAGAATGTGTCACAATTCACCTGTCAGCGTCAGTTCTATTGTATATGGCTTAGAACACGGAGAACAATCAGATACATCAACGAAGAATTTACAGACTTTCATAAAAGGGAGTGAGAAAAAAAAGGATCAGTAGTGACGGAAGGTATGATTGTAGAACTTTAATGACAAGAACCAGAATTAATGCCAGTGGTACAAGAAATAAGCAGACGCTGAGATGGATAGGACACATACTCTGTGAAAACTAGACATAATTCCAGGGCAGCGCTTGTTTCTATATATAATCCCCATGTTAAGAGAAGCAGAGAGAGATGATAATCCCCAAGTAAGGAGAAGCAGAGATAATAATGTCTCAAGATAAGTGAAGAAGCAGAAGATATAATCCTAAAAGTTTAAGGGAAGCAAGAGATAATAATGTTTCAAGTTAAGGGAGAAGCAGAGATTAATAGATCACTCAAGTAAGAAGAAGCAGATGATATAATTCCTCAAGTTAAGATGAAAGCAGAGATAATAATGCTCATAGTTTAAGAGTAAGCCAGAGATAAATAATCCTCAAATTCTTAAGAGAAGTAGAGATAATAATCCCCAAGTTAAGAGAAGAGGAGATAATAGTGTCCTCTATGTTAAGAGAAGCAGAGATATAAATCCTCAAGTTATAGAGAAAGTAGAGATAAATAATCCTCAATGTTAAGAGAAGACAAGGATAAATAAATCCTCATGTTAAGAGCAAGCAGAGATAATATGTCCCCAAAGGTAAGAGAAGCAGAGATAATACATCCTCAAGTTAAGAGATTAGCAGAGATAATAATCCTCAAGTTAAGAGAAGGAGAGATAATAATCCTCAAGTTAGAGAAAGCAGAGATAATAATCCCAAGTTAGAGAAGCAGAGATAATAATCCTCAAGTTAAGAGAAGCAGAGATAATAATCTTTACTCAAGTTAAGAGAAGCAGAGATAATAATCCTCTAGTTAAGAGAAGTTGAGATAAATAATCCCCAAGTTAAGAGAAGCAGAGATAATAATCATCATGTTAAGAGAAGCAGAGATAATAATCCCTCAAGTTAAGAGAAGCAAGAGATAATAATCCTCAAGTTAAGAGAAGCTGAGATGTAATAATCATCATGTTAAGAGAAGCAGAGATATTATACCCAAGTTAAGAGAAGCAGAGATAATAATCCTCAAGTTTAAGAGAAAAGCAGAGATAATAATCCTTCCCCCAAAAAGTTAAGAGAAGCAGAGGATAATAATCCTCAAGTTAAGGACAGCAGAGATAATAATCCCCAAGTTAAGAGAAGCAGAGATAATAATCCTCAAGTGTTTAAGAGAAGCAGAATAAATAATCCTCAAGTTAAGAGAAGCAGAGATATTAATCCTCAAGTTAAGAGAAGCAGGAGGATAATATTCATAAAGTTAAGAGAAGCAGATGTTAATATTCCTTCAAGTTACGAGAAGCAGAGATTAAATAATCCTCAAAGTTAGAGAAGCAGAGATAATAATCCCCAAGTTAAGAGAGAAGCAGAGATAAGATAATCCTGCATGTTAAGAGAAGCACAGATAATAATCCTCAAGTTAAGAGAAGCAGAAGATAATACATCCTCAAGTTAAGAGAAGTAGAGATTAATAATCCCCAGATTGAGGAAGCAGAGATAATAATCCTCAAGTTAAGATGAGATCAGAGATAATAATCCTAAGTTAAGAGAAGCAGGATAATAATCCTCAAGTTAAGAGAAAGTAGAGATAATTATCCCCAAGATAAGAGAAGCAGAAGATAATAAATCCTCATGTTAGAGAAGCAGAGTAATAATCCTCTAAAGGTTAAGAGAAGCAGAGATAATAATCCTCAGGTTAAAAGAGATACAAGCACGAGATAAGCAATTCTCATGTTAAGAGAAGCAGAGATAATAATCCCTCCAAGTTAAGAGATAAGCCTAGACGAGTAGAATATCCTCTCAGTTAAGAGAAGCGCAGAGATAATAATCCTCAAGTTACTGCAGAAGCAGAGATAATAATCCTCTAAGTTAAGAGAAGCTGAGATTAATAAATCCCCAAGTAAAGAGAAGCAGAGATAATAATCCTCATGTTAAGAGGAAGCAGAAGGTATAAATAATCCTCAAGTTAGAGAAAAGGGGGCAGAAGATAATAAAAATCCTCAAGGTGAAGAGAAGCAGACGATAATGTAATCCTCAAAGTTAAGAGAAGCAGAGATTAATCCTCAAGGTTAAAGAGAAGCACAAGAGATATGAATCCCAAGTTAAGAGAAGCAGAGATAATAATCCTAAGTTAAGTGAAGCAGAGATAATAATCCTCAAGTTAAGAGAAGTCAGAGATAATAATCCTCAAGTTAAAGAGATAGCAGAGATAATAAATCCCAAGTTAAAGGAAGCAGAGAACTAATAATCCTCATGTTTAAGAGAAGCAGAGATAATAATCCTCAAGTTAATGGAGAAAGAGCAGAGATAAGATCCCCAAGGTTTAGAGAAGCAGAGATAATAATCGAAGTTAAAGAGAAGCAGAGATAATAATTCTCATGTTTAAGAGAAGCCTAGAGAGAGATAATATGATCCTCAAGTTAAGAGGAAGCAGATGATAAATAATCCTCAAGATAAGAGAAGCAGAGATAATACTCCTCATGTTAAGAGAAGCAGAGATAATAATCCCCAAGTTAAGAGAAGCGAGAAAGCAGAGATAATAATCCTCAAGTTAATGAGAAGCAGTGATAATAATCCCGTGTTTATAATAAGTTAAGAGAAGCTGAGATAAATAATCTCAAGTTTAAGAGAAGCAGAGAAGAATAATCCTGCAAACGTTAGAGAAGCAGAGAAGAGATAATAATCTTCTCAAATTGTAAGAGACAGATAGAGATAATATCCTCCGCTGTTAAGGGAAAGCAGAGATTAATAATCCTCAAGTTAAGTAGAGTAAGAGTAGATAGATAATCCTTCAAAGTAAGAGAAGCAGATCAAAATACACCACACATAAAATATC
>JAMPIV010003688.1:0-34336 GCA_024509875.1 Oreohelix idahoensis
GATAAAAAACACTACCAATACGAGGGTTAGATTTAAAAACCTGTTTAATGCTTATTAGTAAACATGACATTATACTGTTTTATGTCTGAAAGCCTGACAGTACCCAGACACCACATCGTATCGAAGTGAACGGGAGGTAGAAGAAAATGCATATTTTGAACGCAGCCCCTTAGCCCCATTAAATTTATATATTTGGGTTCCTTAGGACTTGCTGACAAAGAATATGTTAAGTGTTACGCAACTAGTCTAGGAATTAACAAATTATAGCCAAAAGAAAATAGTGAGGATGTCTGACAGCACCAAATCATAATCGCACAGTGGCATGTTTTGAAACCACCATTTTACGGGAAATAGGCCACCATGTTAAATCCGATTTGATTGGCGGGAATGATATGTAAGGCTAAACATGATTAGTCGGACTGCAAATACTAATTTTGGTTGTTAGGGGAAACGTAGGAAGGGTAAATTTTTTCAAAAGCTTTCGTAAACATGGTCCTATTGGCTAGACCCATTAATATAGTCAATTAGGAGCGTCGGTTCAGTGCCACATTTTAAAATAAACTTACTAAGAAACAGTGCGTTGAGATCCAGATCATATTTTTCTAAATAAAAGCCTGGGACAGAGGCAGATCGAAATTGTGCCTTTATTCATCGCCAGTCAACGTATTTGTTTATTATTTCCATGAATTGTGGGACCGTGGTCCTAACTTATTGAAGCAGCACCTGGTCTGAGATTTGCTGAATCCAGAGGCTGATAGCATACCCCTTGGTCCAGATAGCGACTAGTGAGGTGTCTCAAGAACACAGTGAAGCAAGCGAGCAGAGGAGACTGTTTCCTGCCGCCATCACAGAAGATAAGATTCTGTGGCCAGAGCAGCTCAATCCTATGTGCCCCCTCTAAAATTGACAGTATATTAACTAAAGAGGGACAATAAATTGTTTCAATTGACAGGAACTGTGAACTTTTCCCAATACGATTTCCACCATAAGCAAACACTTGAAGTCATGATGACAAACCACAACCTAGCTTGAAAAGCCAGTATTACTTCATAGTACTACTTCACAAATTACCCACATAGAATAATAATAATAAAATATGTCAATACAAAGATCATATTTATAAATTGTGTACATACAACTTGTAATTTTATTTGATTGTGATTCCTGGTTCACTGTGTAGTTGAATCAGGATATCTATTATTGAAAGGAATTAATACATATATTTTTAAACTTTAACACTTGACTCATTTAAGATAGTCTTATAGAGTGTTATATGTGTGTGAGTGTCACAGTGTTGTGGAATAAATTAAATTGTTTATCTGTCTGTTGTTGTTGTGACTTACACTTCATCATTATCATAACCCTAGACATTCAACGTAGTCATCACAATATTCCATAATAATTCTGACTGAGGTATAAATGTGGTAGCAAGTAAGGTCATCTGTAATACACCACACTTATTAGATACAGATACCTTCACAGCTGATCTCAGTCATTACACTAAGTCCCCTATAACTATTTATATCATCCCACTTTACCACATATATTGGGGTCTCGCTCCCGGGATATTGAACTTTCTCCTATTATATATATATATTGGGAATAATAAAAATTTAAAAGGTATCCTTGAGTGAAAATAAATAAGGTTGAGCTCTCAGTGCCTGTGGTTGTCCTTAGATATTTAGTTAGAGATTGAATTGTTTAGTTAGATATTGTTTACATTTGCCTGTTAGAAAATGGCCGACCTGGCAAAATTTCGATCTGCTGCTATGCAGGCTGCAAAAGAGTTAGGAATGGACGGGCAAGTTATGATTGCCTATGTCACTACGGAATGTGACAAATATATTGAACGTGAAGAAAGAAAATTTAAAGCCGAATGAAAATTAGAATCTGACAGATTAGAAAAAGAGGCTGAAAGAAAGTTAGAGGCTGAGAAAGAAATTAAGAGGCTGCAGAATGAGGCTGACAAAGAGGCTAAGAAATTGGAGGCAGAAAGAGAAGAAAAAAAGGCAGAAAGGGAAGCCGAGGAAAGAAGACAGGCTGCAGAAAGGGAAGACAAGCGATTAGCTGCAGAGAGGAAAGCAGAAAAGGAGGAGAAGAGATTACAAAGGGAACATGAGTTACGACTAAGGGAGTTTGATTTTCAAGGCCATGCTCCTGACAATGGTGCCAGTCCCTTTACCTCCGATGCTACTGCTAGTCAGGGAGCCTCAACCTCAGCTATGAATTTTCATTTAGATCATTTTGTTGAGAAAGACGATGATATCGAGAGCTATCTAAATAGATATGAACTATTAGCTACCACGTATGGGTTAGAGAGAGAAAGGTGGAGCTTAAAGTTATCTCAAGGACTTCGTGGTGCAGCTTATGAAGTTTTTGCCAAAATGAGAAAAGGTGATCATGAAAATTATGACATGCTAAAGCAGGCTCTTTTGTTAAGATATGAAAAGAACGGAGAATTCTATAGAAAAAAATTTAGGAATGCTAAACTACTGTCAGGTGAAACCTATCACCAGTTCTCTGCACGGTTAGAGACATACTTGGAGAAATGGACTTCTCTGGGGAAAACCCAAGATCTTAAGGAAATGATCCTTATAGAACAATTAAGAGAGTCCATGGCTCCAGACCTGAGAAAGTTTCTCATGAAACAAGGTGCAGAGAGACTGGGTGAGCTACTAGATGTCGCTGAAAGGTATCAAGCAACTCAGGCAGAGGTATCAGGTAATAAAAAGAAACAGGTAGATAATTTTAAGGCACCACAGAACTTTAATAAATTTGATCCTAGAGATCATAACAAAGGTAAGCACCAGTTTGATAGGCCACGGTATGACAATAAAAATAAAACCCCACAATTCGATGAAAGGAAATCTGATGAAAGAAAATCTTTCAACCAAGGAAGGAGGTGGTGTAAAAATTGTAAGATGAACAATCATGACACGGACCATTGTAGAAGGAAACCTCCTCATTGTGCTGCTATGACATCTGGAAAAAAGGTCAAACCTGCGGAACTACAGGAACACCACCACCCCCCCCCCCCCCCAGTGTGTGAAGATGTAATCTGTAATGGTGTCACCATAAGGTGTTTATATGATACAGGTTTAGATTATGATTCCGTTGTGAGATCTCACCTGGTGCAGGCAGATCAATACACCACAGAAACAGTGGAGATTCAAACTGCAACCAAGGATGTAGCTACCATGACACTTCCCATCGCCCGGATAAAGGTGAAAACGCGATATGTGGAAGGAATAATAAAAACAGCAGTGATAAATGAGCCAATCTACCCTCTGATATTGGGGTGTAGATATGTCTTCTTGGGGAATCCCAAGAGACCTGTGATATTGGCAACAGTGCAGACCAGATCACAGTCTAAAAAGGAGGAGGATAATCCAATAAATACTCATCCAGATGAGATGAGGAAGGCACAGGCGGAGGATAAGACACTCAAGCCGTGTTTCAAGAAGTTGCCCAAATCTCATACACCGCCAGGCAAGGGAGAATTCTATATGAAGAACAAACTGATTTATAGGAAGGCTGGATCTGAATCCAATGGTCACGGACAGCTGGTCCTTCCCACTTCTTATAGGACTAAAGTGTTGGAACTAGGGCATGCGATTCCCTTCAGTGGTCATATGGGGATCAGCGCAACAGGACAGCGTATAGCTTGTCACTATTTCTGGCCAGGGATAACTGAAGATATCAAACGATATGTAAAATCCTGTCCAGAGTGCCAACGAGTAGCACCTAAGCATTGGACTGCACCAGCAACTCTGGGGGAAATGCCCATAGTGGGAACACCCTTTGAGAGAGTTGCCGTGGATCTTGTGGGACCTCTCACTCGAACTAAGAGGAGGAACAGCTACATTCTGACTTTGGTGGACACTTGTTCTATGTGGGGAGAGGCGGTAGCCCTGTCATCGATTGATTCTAAGCATGTGGCAGAGGCATTACTTACAATTTTCACAAGGTTAGGCTTTCCCAATCAAATCTTGACTGATAATGGCTCTCAGTTCAAGGGAAAACTAACAGAAGACGTTTTCAGGATCTTCCAGGCCAAACACTTCCATTGTAGTGTGTACCATCCCCAAGGGAACGGCCAAGTGGAAAGATTTAATGGCACATTGATGTCGATCCTGAGAAAGTTGGCACACGAAAAACCAGATACATGGGACCAGTACCTTCACGCCGCCCTCTTTGCTTATCGGGAGGTACCCCATAGTTCAACCGATATGGCCCCGGCAACATTATTATTTGGAAGGCCAATAAAAGGTCCACTTGAAGCGCTGTTAAGAACGTGGACTGATGAAAAGGCAGAGGAAAATATTACATCCTCATACCAATATGTGAATGAGCTGACCACTCGTTTAAAAACTGGCTGGAAACTTGCCAATGAAAATTTGAGACAAGCCAGGAAGAAACATGCTGCCTATTTTAACAGGAAAGCTAAAGACAGAGATTTGGCTGTGGGAGAGAATGTACTGCTTCTTCTACCCGGTAGTCAGAATAAATTACAAATTGGATGGCAAGGTCCATATACAGTTCTAGAGAAGGTGTCTATAACCAATTATAAGATAGATAAGAAGGGGAAAGAAAAAATCTATCATGTGAATCTCCTGAAGAAATATTTGGAAAGAGAAAATCAGGAAGAGACACACTTGTTGACCTTGTCCATTGCCATGGAGATGAAAAAGGAACCACTTTCATCATTTGAATATCCATTACACCCCTGTGAGACAGCGGCACAGGTGAAAATCAGTACACATTTAACGAAAAATCAGAAAGAGAGAGTGCAACAGGTTCTAGATAATCATACAGAGGTGTTAACAGACCGACCGGGGCATACAAACTTATTGGAATATGATATGAAACTGATAGACCCCACACCTGTCTGTATGAAACCTTATTCGATTCCTTTTGCTAAGGAGAAAGCTTTGAAGGAAGAGATAGACTATTTGTTGAAGGAAGGAATTATTTCACACAGTGAATCTTCGTATAGTTCCAGTGTGGTGCTCTTAAGGAAACCCTCTGGAGAACATAGACTCTGTATAGATTACAGGAGACTGAATGCTATCACAGAAGGACAGGTGGATCCATTGCCGGATACAAATCAGTTGTTTGCCAGGCTAAATAAAGCTAAATATTTCTCAAAAGTGGATCTGAGTAAAGGATACTATCAGATTCCAGTAAAGCCTGAGGTTAGACCATACCTAGCTTTTAGTACCTCAGAGGGACACTATGAGTTTAACAGATTGCCATTTGGATTGAAGAATGCGCCTAGTGTCTTCTCTAGAATGATGAGAAAATTGTTGGATCCTCTGAATAACCCATGCATCACAAATTTCATGGATGATATCCTTATAGCAACAGAAACATTTGAGGAACACATTGACTCTCTGAACATGCTGTTTAATCGACTTAGAGAAGCGAATTTAACAGCCCGACCAACCAAATGTTGCGTTGGATGTAAAGAATTAGAATTCTTGGGACACACAGTCCATCAGAGAAACATGACCCCTGACCCCAAGAATTTAGAGAAACTAAAGAAAGCCCCGAGACCACAAACCAAGAAAGACGTGAGATCCTTTGTCTCATTATGTGGTTTCTACCAAAAGTATATCAAAAACTTTAATTCCATATGTGCACCGTTAACTGATTTGACACGTAAAGGAAATCCAGATCGAATTACATGGACATCACAATGTGAATTGGCTTACCAGGAATTGAAGGAAAAGCTCATAAGCAAACCTATTTTGAAATTACCTGACTTAAGTCAAGAATTCATTGTAAGGACGGATGCCAGTAATATCGGGTTAGGTGCGACCCTGTTACAGAAATCAGATGCACTGGATGGGGAATTAAGCCCAGTGGCATATGCTAGCAGAAAGTTGAATAAAGCTGAAACCAATTACTCAACTAGCGAAAAAGAATGTCTTGCAGTAATATGGGCGATAAAGAAATTCAATATTTATCTGTATGGGAAGGCATTCAAGTTGCAAACGGATCACAAACCCTTGTCGTTTCTAGCGCAGGCTAGGCATGAAAATTCTAGGTTACTCAGATGGTCCTTACTTATGCAGCCATTTGAGTTTAGCATAGAGTATATTTCTGGAAAAACAAATCTGGGAGCGGATTTTTTAAGCCGCCATCCGTGTGATGAGAATCACCGTAAGCCCCAGAAATAATAATAAATTTCTCTATGTGTATATAGAATTATAGACTGACATATAACGTCTGTTTTAAGAGGGGAGAATTTGTCGTGAAACATTCTAAATCCACATATATAAATTAAAAGGTAAATGTAAAGCCTAACACATAAATTCAATAAAAGGGAAAGAAGAATGGTAAAGAACAGTGCTGTCACAATGACTGTACTCGAGATCCCCCTTTTTCTGCTTCGTCTGCATATTCTCACGCTTTCACGTTTACTAGTAAAGCCTACAGCAGCATACACGCGTTTCAGCAAAACAATAAAACGTGTACTGTATTTCTTAGAAAACCTTGAGATACGCAAGCTGCTTAATGACCTAGATTAATACTAGCATTAATTTCATTTTATACACTGCGTAATGAAAGGACAGATGGACTTAGGATAGAAAGAGAGAGGGCTGAACGGAGGAACGCCGGCAACACTAACACGCGTCTCGCGATATAAAATTAATGCCACCCCAAGCGTAAGGCATGAAGCACTAACTGTTTTTTCAAATAGACAGTGATAAAAAACACTACCAATACGAGGGTTAGATTTAAAAACCTGTTTAATGCTTATTAGTAAACATGACATTATACTGTTTTATGTCTGAAAGCCTGACAGTACCCAGACACCACATCGTATCGAAGTGAACGGGAGGTAGAAGAAAATGCATATTTTGAACGCAGCCCCTTAGCCCCATTAAATTTATATATTTGGGTTCCTTAGGACTTGCTGACAAAGAATATGTTAAGTGTTACGCAACTAGTCTAGGAATTAACAAATTATAGCCAAAAGAAAATAGTGAGGATGTCTGACAGCACCAAATCATAATAGCACAGTGGCATGTTTTGAAACCACCATTTTACGGGAAATAATCCACCATGTTAAATCCGATTTGATTGGCGGGAATGATATGTAAGGCTAAACATGATTAGTTGGACTGCAAATACTAATTTTGGTTGTTAGGGGAAACGTAGGAAGGGTAAATTTTTTCAAAAGCTTTCGTAAACATGGTCCTATTGGCTAGTCCCGTTAATATAGTCAATTAGGAGCGTCGGTTCAGTGCCACATTTTAAAATAAACTTACTAAGATACAGTGCGTTGAGATCCAGATCATATTTTTTCTAAATAAAAGCCTGGGACAGAGGCAGATCGAAATTGTGCCTTTATTCATCGCCAGTCAACGTATTTGTTTATTATTTCCATGAATTGTGGGACCGTGGTCCTAACTTATTGAAGCAGCACCTGGTCTGAGATTTGCTGAATCCAGAGGCTGATAGCATACCCCTTGGTCCAGATAGCGACTAGTGAGGGGTCTCAAGATCACAGTGAAGCAAGCGAGCAGAGGAGACTGTTTCCTGCCGCCATCACAGAAGATAAGATTCTGTGGCCAGAGCAGCTCAATCCTATGTGCCCCCTCTAAAATTGACAGTATATTAACTAAAGAGGGACAATAAATTGTTTCAATTGACAGGAACTGTGAACTTTTCCCAATACGATTTCCACCATAAGCAAACACTTGAAGTCATGATGACAAACCACAACCTAGCTTGAAAAGCCTGTATTACTTCATAGTACTACTTCACAAATTACACACATAGAATAATAATAATAAAATATGTCAATACAAAGATCATATTTATAAATTGTGTACATACAACTTTTAATTATATTTGATTGAGATTCCTGGTTCACTGTATAGTTGAATCAGGATATCTATTATTGAAAGGAATTAATACATATATTTTTAAACTTTAACACTTGACTCATTTAAGATAGTCTTATAGATTGTTAAATGTGTGTGAGTGTCACAGTGTTGTAAAGTGTTGTGGAATAAATTAAATTGTTTATCTGTCTGTTGTTGTTGTGACTTACACTTCATCATTATCATAACCATAGACATTCAACGTAGTCATCACAATATTCCATAATAATTCTGACTGAGGTATAAATGTGGTAGCAAGTAAGGTCATCTGTAATACACCACACTTATTAGATACAGATACCTTCACAGCTGATCTCAGTCATTACACTAAGTCCCCTATAACTATTTATATCAACCCACTTTACCACAAAGTCTATATTTCTCTGGTTGTCTTTTTTGTTGCTGTCCATGTTTTAGAGATATACAATTTGACGGACTTGACATTTCCGGTGACGATTTAAAAAAACAAAACTGGATTAGATCTCTTTTGAAGTCTATATAGTTACTTATGATAGCTTATTTTGCCTTTTTCATTCTTATTTCAGTAACTTTGTCTACTGCTTCAGCTTTTCGTATATTGTTATCAAGATATTTGTATGATTCCACATCTCCATAGATATAATGCATGGCGTAAATGTAGCGGCATCCCCCACAATGAAAATAAATCTTATTTATTTGTTTGTTTAAGGTCGTTCATCAATGTTAGATTTGTATAATCAACTGTCATGTCTTTATTCTTCTTCTTCGTACACTCTCAGACGTCTTCTTGAATGATCTCAAAGAAGGCAGTAGACAGTTTGAGGCTATTTGAATCTCCGTAGAGCTTTTCCACGAATGGGACTGGTGTCGGCCATATGAGCTTTCTCTGTTCCGTATATGTTGGGCAACTTTGAAGCAGATGTTCAACAGTCATCTTATCAGTACCACAGTTACACTGATCGGTAGTTCCTATCTTTAGCTTGTTCTTCTTCTTAGTTGATCCTTGGCCGCCGACCATCAAAGCAGTCAGTGGCCATCACGCCTGGTGGCGTCTTGTAGGGCAGCAACAAATTGATTCCACTTTGCTCGGTCGGTGGCCAGCCTTCGTACAGTGCCCTAACTCTGGTTCATTCTTTGCATCTCACCTCCACAGTCCACCATCAAGTTGTTTTTGGTCGGCCTCTCTTTCGTTTTCCTTCAGGGGTCCATAGCACATCTGTTCTTGTGATGGCATCGCGGTCTCTTCTGAGGACATGGCCAACCCAGCTCCAGCGCCTGCCAGCTATGATGGTGTGCATGTCCTCTTGTTTGCTCCGAGTAAGCAGATCTTGGTTGGTGATGGTATTCGGCGAAAATTCGGATAATTTTTCTTAGGCAGGTTGTGTGAAAAGAGGACACTTTCGACATTTCCTTCTCTGTTACTCTCCAGCATTCCGCACCATAGAGAAGCACAGAAAGCACACAGCTCTGATATAATCTTAATTTTGTGCTTGTGCTGTACTGAGAGGACTTCTAGATGTTGTTTACAATACGAAAGGGTGTTTTTGCTTTGTTCATTCTGTTGTTGATGTCTTTGCTTGCTCCGCCATCTGGTGTTACTATGCATCCTAGGTATGTAAAGGTGTCTGTCTGTTCCAGTTGTTTTCCTTACTGTTATGGGCTCAGGGCTGCTCACATTGAGTGTCATGACCTCTGTCTTCCTTAGATTTATTTTAGCTTGTAGAATAGATGTTATCTCAATCTGTTGTGGCCAGTGCGGAGTCTGAAGATTACAACTTGTTATAATAAGGTAGAAATAAAATATTGGGTTGCGATTAGCTTCTTCGGCCCGCCTGCAAACGTATCGCTTTCAATAGGCCTTACTGTAGAGAAAATAAATATAACATGTTTGAAAAAAATCAAGGCGTAAATTTTGTTCTAGACGGATTGAGAGACACGAAAGGAGCGACAGAAGACTGCCATCGACTCGCGTTGTTTAGAATCACAAATTGTAACATACGCACGATATTGTTAGTGGCAGATTTGAAAATATGACGCAAGGCTAATATTTGTATCGTCCTATAGCCACGCAGTGGAAATATATAAACACACACACAGCCCTCATTTTGTTTTGTATGGTAGCGTATTTTCTGACGTCACACAGACATGGTCGTTTTAGTTTGAAAAAAAGCGCTGGAGGAAGGGGAAAAGATGGTAGTTTTCTAGATTCAAATAATATTGACGACTAACATGGAAAAAATATGGAAATACGAAATATAATACATAGGGCCATAAAACCTGGATAGTTTTGAGGATCAGAATCTCCTGATCAATAATATATTTTAATTTACAAAATCGTCCAATTAATACCCACGATACTGCAATAATACTATATATGTTAGAACAGACTGACGAACGGACTATCGTCCTTGCTTATCTTAGCGGTAACATTTGGGGACGCAATTTTGAAAAAAAAGAGGCATAAGAGGGTAAGACAAAGCCAAGTGGGGAAATCTATTAGTAAGTGAGAGATGGAATTGAATATGTTTTAGCCCAAAAATCAAGCCTATTTTTAGATGTAATGCCAAGATCGGACGGACCAACCGACAGCGGAACACCTATTTGTTTGGAGTTTTGTTTTTTCTTTTTTTAACTTTGAATTCAAAATTTGGTAGACGCCGATTTCTATTGGCCAGCGTAGGGGATATTGAGGAAAAAATTGGAAGGCTGAACGCCATTTGTATAAAATAATTCCCTTAAACAGGTCGATTGATAGACCAGAGGTTTGACTTGCTTCACCATATAATAAAGACATAACTAAAGGAAAGCAAGTCATAGTCTTGCAGCGGCTCAGCTAAATTTGTGCCAAATCATCGTACCTGTGTGTATTTCATTGAATGTGTGGGTTTCTTACTGGCACTAGTCAAGTGCCAGTTTTCCTGAGGAAAGAATCTGTATGATTGTGGAAGTTTCTCTAGTGGTACAAGCTCTCTACCACTGGAGTAGTAATATTGGTACAAGCTCTCTACCATATTACCTCAGGACAAGTGTGACAGTGGCCGTTGGCCGGAAAGACAACTGTATTTCAACTACACGTGCCAGATAAGTGAATATAATCTGGCACACGACAATTCAACAACAGAATATATTAGAAACTAATTGTATTACTAAAACACCATTTCCACCCAATAAAATGAAAAGAAGATTTGTGAATAAGGACATAGGAATGATGTAAACACCCTAACCCGCCATCTAGTACCAGTAATAAGTAGTTAGATATTTAACAACACCATTATTATATTTCATATTATGCTCTTGGACAGATTGTCCTTTTTAGTTATTTGAATTTGCCTATACATATATATATATATATATATATATATATATATATATATATATATATATATATATATATATATATATATATATATATATATATATATATATATATATATATATATAATATATATATATATATATATATATATATATATATATATATATTTTTCAATTGATTTTGACAGTCCTGACCAAAATAATATTAGGTTCAGGACTAAATAAATTGTAAAAAGATTTGTTAAATACCACATTTAAAGCACTGAGTTAGTTGAGTTGATCATAGAATTTAATATTTGTGTGTGTGTTTGTGTATTGGGTTACCATCACACCACACTTACATTACCCTAGACATTTAGACATCGTCATCATTTATTCTAGTGAAAAATATACCTCTGAGTGAGATCATAGGGTGGTAGCAGAAAGGTTCTCTGAAAACACACCCCATAAATTGTTAGATTCAGGGACCTTCACAGCTTGACCTCACTCAGTTGCAAATTAACTACAACACCAACATTCATAACATCAAAACCCACCACACACCCTTCCATTCTTTAACAATAATATAATAATAATAACAATAGCCATATGTAGCCATAAATGCAGAAATTAAACGCTGTGTACCACCAATACTCTCCTTAATGAGGATTAATTACCACTATGAGTAAAATTCATAACATGTCTGTCGATGTTATAAAATGGTTCGACAAGGATTCATGTTTGTATATTATCGGTAGTCCTTTGTATCCGGAAGTTACGTCATTGCCTCGGGGTTCAGTTCGCAGACGTTAAGGTCGGAATCCCCAAAAGTGGGCGATCGTCTGCTAGGGTTTTCTGTGTGTTTCATTGTGGCAGGTGGACGTATGTCTCTGAGCTCCTGAGACTTATATTATTTCGTGACATATGCCTATGATGTTCCATCACTGAATCATCCATATACCTCCGTGAGATGATGCTAGTATATTTGTAAAAGGAACTATGAAAGCTGTGGAGAACGTGAGTCTGATTTCAATTAAAAATGTGTAAATCTGTCGAGGACAGTGTTCTAGCTGCAGACGGTACAAAGCTTTACTGATGACTGCATACGTGATGCCATATGATATAAAGGCCTTCAAGTTTATCTATGTGGAGCAACGTTGAGTAAAATAAACATTGTATTGATTAACCACTTGGCCTTTGTAGTGACAGTGATATTTTCAAGTGTGTTATGAGCTGTCTGCGGTGTCAAGTATTTATATCCTAGTACTATTGGCCAGAGTAACAAGAGGTGTACTCATACTATCTATATAATAATATAAAGACACGCAACAACCACCAAGAAACCGATCTACATCAACTTTCATTCTAGCATGTTCAAGCCTTTTATATGTGGCGACTGATGAGACTAGCGGTCTCATTATATGAAACCAATCGATTCAGAAACAATCACTGCATTAGCATATTGAATCATTAGTGCAGGCTGCATTTGGTGTCCAGCTGCCGTGGTGTCTCTATGCTCCCCAAGGAGCAGCTAGAGAAGTGCTTATGTCTCAAAGTACTTTACACACAAGGAGGGGTATCATGCTAAGTGGAAATCTAAATTACTAAAACTAAATACATCACTACCAAAGGAAGTTTGACACAAAAACTACTGTCAATCCTCTCTATTCGCGAGTACGGTATTCGACCATGCGCGCTAGATAATGTGTAACCCATTTTTTGATAGTTGCGGACACCTCGCTGGTATTCGCGGTCATGGGCAGTAGGCAAAGAATTTCGGGACGCCTACCACACAGAATCACAGATGAGGCACAACAAGGAGAAGCTGCCTCCTTGTTGTCGCGGAATTCGTTGTGCTTACACGTATCTTTGTCGAGAATCTTTTCGTTCATGTTTTTGCAGTTTTACGCTGTTTTTGATTATTTTTTATAATTAATAACGGGATCCAAACGCCGTGCAAGTTTGATGGCGAGTGTGCCTAAGCGCAAGAATGCCGTGATGATCCTCCGTGATAAAGCACGAGTGTTAGATAAATTTTGTTCTGGGACGTGTTTTCTTTACTTGTTTTCAATGTTAATGAAATAATCTTCATTCCTTAATTTTGAATGTTGCGTTTAAATCTTTTGAATGTTTGTTTCTAGGGATTTTGTAATAAAGTGTGTGAGTGAGTGTGTTTGCGCGTGGATGTGTGAATGAGTGAATGAGTAGTGACAGTGTGAGTGAATAGGTCAGTGAGTGAGTATTAGTAAACCAAAAGATTGTATATACTGTACTATTACAAAGAAAACTGTCTATAAAATACATTGACAAAATGCACAGTATAATAAATAAGCTATTTTTACAAGAAGGGTACACGTAATGATGAGTTTATGGTGATCGGTAACAAAAGTGTACGGTAAACAGAATCCAGCAGGAACGTAACCCCCTTATTCCCATAGGATCAATGGTTCCGTATTCGCGAATTTCCGTATTTACGGGGTTGTCACGGAACCTAACCCCGCGAATAGTGAGAATATACTGTATATACATCACCAGTTGTAACTAATCATAAAGCAACACAATAAAAATATAATCAATTATCGTGAGTCACCTTTAACTAAACTATCTTTGCATCAATGAAGAAAATTATATTAATCTTGTATTTAAAAGCTAGCAAATATTAAAATCTGCCCACAGTGACTACAATCTATCAGCCTGGTGTCATCTATATGTTGAGCCAACAAATATTAAAAAAGCTTAACCCAATGTTCCACAATGAAAAGGAACAATTCGTGGTTTCTTGCTCTTGAAGAACTAAATAAATGGGTTTTAACTCAGTAGCAAAATTGTTGCATCGTTACTCGAGGATCAATACACATTTTAGCCCTTCAATTGACAAGGAATAAAAAATATCGCAACGTGCAAGAAATATCGATTTTGTTTGCACCTACATGTTGCTTTAATGTTTTATTAGCCATTATTTTCACTCTCTCTTCACGATCGCACACAATTTGTACAGAAATTACCAGCAGTTTGGGGAAGGAAATTCTAGCTCTTTATAAATTCATCATTGAGACATCACGTGTTTTCTACTTCGACTTGCAATCGGAACATTCGTTTTGGACGTTTTTAAGTTCAAAAGTGTAGAGGTCGACGTATAGTCGGATTGATGTATACTGCAGTATACGCGGTAATTATATTTGACTATTATAATTTCTTTAAACGTAAACAAAAAAATAAGAATTGGTACCTTGACAGCAATCGGCAGTGTGTATCATATCTACATGACCTAAACCGATACCCTCTGTGTGGATGTTATATTATCACTTTTCTCTCAGTCACTTTCACTTAACCATCTTCCAATAAACTTTCTGTACGCTGATATATAATCTTGTGTGTGAATTCTTATTGACTTAAAATACTACATACGCTAGCTGTAGCATGCTAACGAAATAAACGGATATTAAAAAACTTGTGTATTAAGAAATATATTTTCAATTTTATATCAACCTATTATTCATAATGGCAGCAGATATTACTTAATATCGCAACAGAGATGTACTTTTAGACACATTTCCAGATGGATCAGCCGTCAGTATAGACTGAGTCGTATGAAAAGCAACTCGTGAATCCGAAATCATGCAAACTTGTACAAATGTATAATTATAAGGGAGGTACGTTTTTTTCTTAAATGGGAAACAACAATATTGATGAAAATAAATGTATTTAAGGGAAATGATTTCGTACATTGTAAATAAATGTAGAGTATTTTATGACATTAAACTAGAACATGACATGTTAGATTCTTAAGAATTTGTTAATTACATTTGTATTTCTGCTTGTAGTTTACTTTGTGCTTTATTTTAAAAAAAATAAAGATATACGCCAGACTGCTCAAACGGGCATTAGTTATGTGTAATGACGTTGTCGTAAATTTATTTTGAGAGAAAGAGTCTTAGAAATAGTAGTCCGGTTTAGAGTGTGGAATGATGGTGAAAAAGCTCAGTGATAGAAATGTAGAAAGTAAATAGTTGCTTCACGGGGTGCTAGAGGAGAGTAAAGACAGACTTATTTACGACAAATCGTTTCTCTCAATCTACTCATTCAGGCTCTCCTGGTCAAACAATTATTTGCCAGTTTCCAGACACACACCTGCTCTCACACCGATTTGGTGCTTCAAACACACAGACGACGTGGATACAACTATCTTAAACAAATAGGGGAATTTTTATGGGCTTTGGGTAGTCCAACACCGTAACGATTATGTTTATGTTGTTTATTAAAATTAAACAAAACAATCACAACAATAATCATTGGTTTACAGCAAAGAAAATCATAAGTACTGAAAAATGTAAATAACAAGGTAGGGAGGGGGTGAAGAAGATTTGTATCGACTAAGCCCGTCCCGCTTATTAGACAAAGATAAACCCAGTTCAAATATAGACAGTTATCAGGAACATAGGTAAGTTAACCTAACAGTAAAGTTAATTACTCTGAGAAGAGGTGTTACAAAATTAGGTATGGGTGGTAGAAAAAAATCCTGTTCTTCCCAATTATTCTTCCCTTTACTAAGCAAATAAAAAGGAGGGGGTTTTAAACAGAGTTAACAAATTATCAACTATCCCACTTAAAGGAACAATGTAGGGTATACAGAAAAGATATATATTACCAGGTAAGCAAGTTAACAAAATGGTTACACAAAAAAAGATTTAATTTTCTGTCATTCATACACGCGCGTGAGGATCCACACTCATATACACACACTCACTTACCGATTGCAGCATCAGACAATCCATAGAATTATATAAACAACAATTACTCTTGACACGTGAAAATGTCTAGTACTTCGATGTCCCGCCCCAGATGTAGCGAGGTTTGCTGATAGCGAATATTCCCACTAATCGCCGGACTTGAAGACTCAGAGTTATTATGTTTTATTTATATAAAAGGAGTCTATGGGATGGCACTGACACAATTCAATACAGGGGTGAAAATGAGGTCTCTTTAATTTCGCTACTGGAGGTAAAATTCTTTCAAGGCGTGATGATAGCAACTGACCGGTATGGTTTAAATCCAGTGAGGAAAAATTAGGCTCAGTCACAGTCAGGTAAATAGGTATTCTCTCACAGTAGAGCTGTAAATAAGTTATCGCTACTGGCACTGTTCATCTTCCAGTTTATATTACAGATTGTAATTAAATGTGATGAGTTATTTTTAAAAAAGTTCTTGGGGGTGCTTTCTTTCATGTAAATGATAGCTAGGTCGCATCGGACCGCCACAAGAATTATATTTAAAAATGTTCCATCAACATATCTGGAAGTTAAGAACCGAGTCTGAAAAGGACTCTGTATGATTTCTCTATTTCGTTCTTTATGCTGGGATTGCACAGGTTACGATCACTCTGTATGAAAGAAAAAAAGACATGAAATATACCGAAAACAAATAACCTTCTAAAGCGCGATGCATTTCCCGTTAAGACTATTTTATATACGCTCGCGTATTTAATTATGTATTTAATAAAACACTGCGCGAGTTCTAATGGTTTAACATACATCTATAAATATAGGACTTAACTAAATTTATTAATTATAAAGTTTTTCGCGACTTTATAAGTTAATTTAAGCATTTAACATCTATTATCTTTTGGAAATAATATAGCAGGTATATCATGTCATTTACAACTGGAACTATTGAGACGGTTTAATTTAATAGATTTAAATTAACACAAAATCCAGTGAAATAGAATGAATGAACTAGACCACTGATCACCTTACACAATATATATATATATATTACCGCTTTGCACAGAATAGAATTCACTGCAAATATGTATAAAATCCATGGGATAATCTAGCAAGATTTCAAATATAGCTAGTGCTTCTGTTAAGTTCTGGCCAGCGAGTGATAAAATGTATTTCTACGTGGTCTGTATATATCTAGAATGAAATGAAAGATGAGTGGGACATGAGAAACGTGACACCTTTTTAGATCTCAGAAGACTTTTGGGGATCTGACCGCCAGACTAAAAGGAGAAGCCGCCCCTGGCCTCTTGTATCTTCGCTCGCTGCTTGCGTCGGCTTTCCCAGTTCGCTCCCACTGCGATCGTTTCCGTGTTTAACGCCAAGATGCGAAATCGTTTCAGGGACCACTACTGTCTTTGATCGTGGCGATAGCTTTCGTGAGATCCCCCAGTCCGTTTCTTTGATCGTGGTCGCTGCTATCTGTTTGATTCTGGCGCCGCCCCCTCTGGGCCAAGTTAATGAAATTACTGCATATGATTGCTCCAGAGATGACCATGGGCGTGATTTAATCTCTCCTTAAATCAATGCGATGACCAGAATGAACGGTCGATAAACTGTCCACATATCAATCAGCAAGCGTGTTTCCAATCTGCATGGAAAGGTTGCATAGCTAATGAGTCCAGGTGAAAAGAAAAATCCCGTTTGACGAAATGTTACAATATTCGGGGGCACTGATGTTATCCATGGGGTCGCTACGAAGGATCGTACTATATCATCAAACACTTCAGGGGTACCGATGTTATGAGAGGGTTCTCACCATCATCCTAACAAATTCAGGACGGATGAGTTCGTCTGTCACAATCGTCCCCTCTTTTGAGACATGAAAACCTCTTTTCATGTTTGATTTATGACGACGAAGCTGCCCTGAACGGTAGCTTTAGGATGATTGGTATCTTCAACTTCCTCCTCTTCCTCCGTAGTCCAGTTTCTACTCAGGAAATCAGCCCCGACATTCTGTCTTCCCGGAATGTATTCCACTTTGAAAGAATAAACGCTTAAAAGAAGAGCCCAACGCATGATCCCTGCGTTAATTTCTTTATTGGCACCAAGAAATGCTAACGGAGCGTGGTCTCTTTGCACTGTGAAAGATGTACCATAGAGAAACTCATGATGGCGTCTGATACCGTCAATCAGAGCGAGGCATTCTCTTTCGACTACGCTGTAGTTCCGTTATCTTTATTTAATTTCCGACTGCCATAGGCAACTGAAAATAGCATGTTCAGGTCACTTGTCCTCGGCTTGAAGCAGTGTTGACCCGATGCCCTGACCTGACGCGTCGACTCGTAATACAAAAGGTTTCTTGAGGTCAGGCAACCCCAAAATGGGGTATGCAGACAACTGTCCTTTCAAAGTGCTGTATGCGTGTTCGCACTTTTGATCCCACATGACCTTATCCGGACGCCTTTTCTTAGTGATGTCAGTCAGAGGTGCTGTCAGTCCGTTGAAGTTCTGGATGTATTTCTGATAATATGCACATAGTGATATGAAGGAACGTACGTCTTTCTTCGTTCGGGGTCTTTTTGCTGCCACTATTTTTTCCACGTTCTTCTTAATAGGCCAACTGCATCCGTGAGAAATAGTATGCCCCAGGAAGTCTAAATGTTCAAACCCGATGAGACATTTGCTAGGTCTGGCTGTGAGACCAGTTTCCTGTAGTCTCCCGAGGAGCATAGCAACCGTAGCAATATGTTCTTCGTAAGTTTCCGATGCAATTAATATGTCATCAATGAAATTATGGATATGGGGACTTTGCAAAGGTTCTAGAAGCTTCCTCATCATCCTGGTGAACACTCCTGGTGCGTTATGCAAACCGAATGGCATCAAATTAAATGTGTAATGTCCTTCACTAGTGCTGAAAGCTAACAAGGGTTTAATTTCCTCCTTGACTGGTATTTGATAATAACCTTTACTGAGGTCAATCTTGGAGAAAATCTTTGCCTTGCTAAGCTTGGTGAACAACTCAGAAACAGTTTGGAGAGGTTCGGGCTGGAATTCCGTAATAGCGTTTAGCAGCCGGTAATCTATACACAGCCGAACTTCCTTATTGGGCTTCTGCAACAGCACTACACTCGAACTGTAAGGAGATGTAGACTCACTAATAATTCCTGCCTGACGCAGCTTGTCTATTTCTCCGCGAAGTGCATCAGCTTTAGCGTACGGTATGGGGTAAACTCTGGTTCGAACAGGGGTCTCGTTTGTTAATTTCATATCAAATTCGATGAGATTTGTTCAACCAGGTACATCCGTTAAGACTGAACTGTACTGTTTTAGTAGCGCCCTGGTTTGTGTTTGTTGTTCTGGTGAGAGATTGTCGCCGAACTTGACATCTTTAAAGGATTCTGTGGGTTGCAATTTATACTCCATGCAACCATCATCATCTTTCGTTGTCTTCCTTTGCTATGGCGACAGTTAGGAGATGCTCGGAGGATGGCACCGGTCTTTCCAAATATTTCTTAAGCAGATTTATGTGGAAGACCTTCTCCTTTCCTTTGATGGAGATCTTGTAATTGGTACGTGAGATCTTTTTAAGGACGGTAAACAGCCCATGCCATCCGATGCGAAGTTTATTGCTTTCGGTTGGAAGTAGCAACAAGACTTTCTCCCCTGGTTGTAGTTCTCTCTCTTTTGCAGCTTTGTTGTATCTTTTAGCATGTTTAGCGTGGGCTTTCTTAAGGTTGGCAGTAGTTAGATCCCATCCTAGCTTCAGCCTTTCCTTGAGCTCAGATACATACTTGCTTGCGGAGACGACTGTCCCGTCAGCCTTTTGGTCTGTCAGAGACCGAAGTAAGGCTTCTAGTGGCCCCTTAATAGGTCTGCCAAATAAAAGTGTAGCTGGCGCGAATCCCGTAGACGGTTGGGGAACCTCTCGGTAGGCGAACAAGGCAGCCGATATATATAGGTCCCAGTCTTCCGGTGTCTCCTGACCCAGCTTACGCAACATGGTGGTGAGGGTGCCGTTAAAACGTTCCACGAGCCCATTTCCGGCCGGATGGTAGGGACTTGTTTGGATATGTTTGGCCCTCAAGATCTTAAAGATCTCCTCCATTAACAGGCTACGGAATTGGGATCCATTGTCCGTCAAAACTTGTTGAGGGAATCCCAACCGTGTAAAGATTTGCACGATGGCTTCAGCGACATGCTTGGAATTTATGCATGGTAGCGGTACAGCTTCGGCCCACATTGTGCAAGTGTCGACTAAGGTCAGGATGAACCTGTTCCTTCTTTTGGTCTTTTCCAGCGGTCCAATGATGTCGACAGCAACCCGTTCAAATGGAGTCCCTACTATTGGCATTTGCCCCATGGGTACTGATGGTGTCAAGTGCTTTGGTGCTACCCGTTGGCACTGGGCGCAGGATTTCACATACCTGATAATGTCAGAGTTCATTCCTGGCCACCAATAGTGGTTTTTTATTCGCTGAATAGTGGCGTTTTGTCCCATATGTCCGCTAAAGGGAAGAGAGTGCCCCATTTCTAAGATCTGGCTTCTGTACTGCGTCGGAACTAGGAGCTGGTTATTCCCCGTGTCCGGGTTGCCCGTTCTACGATACAATACGCCGTCCTTAGAAAAGATGTCTCCGTTGTGTCTGGGGTCCTTAGCCATTGGCAGTTTTCTAAAGCAGGGCTCCAGAGTAGGGTCCTTTTGTTGCGCCTCCTTCAGTTCATTCGGCAACAAATTTGGCGCAGGCTCCCTCTCCTTCTTGGCTTGCCCTCTTGTGGTTACCGCTGCCACAATCGGCTCCTTTGGTCTCCCAATAAACACATATCTACATCCCAGGATAACTGGGTAGATAGGATCATCCATAATGGCCGCTTTAATAACTCCTCTGACAAAGTCAGAGTGTATTTCTACCAGTGCGATAGGAAGCGTCCTGGGTGCATCACTCGTAAAAACTCCACTAAGTTTGACGGTTTCCTCTGTCTCCTGACCGGGTTTGACTAGGTGCCTAGCGACAATACAACTAAAGCTTAGTCCAGTGTCAAAGAGACAAGTAGTTGAGGTACCATTCAAAATTACAGTTCCTCGAGTTGAGGGTCGGTCCCTCTCAGGTTGAGAATCACTGACATTGACTCTACCTTTCGAGGCTGTATGCAAACATCCGACGCGGTTTGCACCGGTTTGTTTGCCCTGATCAGACGTTCCTGGTGTAGGGGTCTTTCCTTTTCCTTGACCTTTATGGCCGCGCTGCCAAGTAGGCTTGGTGGGTTGATCTGAATTGTTGTTGGGGGGGAGGGGGGGGGGGTAATCGGGTTTTGTAGAATTTCGATTTTTCCTAGGGAAGTCTCTGGGTATTATTTTCTCGTTGGTTATAATTCTGAGAGGATTTAGAGGAATAGGATGACTGCTCCAGATTTTGTTTACGAGATGGCTCATCAGTGGGTTTAGTTAAGTACTGGGAATTTCGGCCATTGCATTGGTATAGCGTTCTGCATTATTGAGTATGTCCTCAAGCCTGACTGCGCCCTGTTCAGCCAAAAATCTACGGGTTTCGTTTGACAAAGTTGACTTTATCTGTTCCACAAGAACAAGTTCAAGTAGTCCCTCATATGTAAGAGGTAGGTAAGATAATTCAATGCACTTTGTCAAATAGGCCGTGAGACGTGAAGAGAACTGTGGGAATGTTTCCGTGCTCTCTTTTCGGCTGTTTCTGAACATTTGCAGAAATTTTCGGGCGGCCATCTCGAACCGTTCTAGCAAGGCTTTCTTCGGCATGTCGTAATCATGTTGGTTGGTTCCCAGCTTTGTATATACGTCATAAGCAGTACTTTTTAATGACGTTGAGAGTTTAAGTGCCCAACGGATACTCTCTAACCCATACAGATTTGCGAGCCTCTCGAATTTTTCTAGATTGCTGTCAATTTTTTCATTGGGACTAGGAAAAGACTCTAAATCAAAAGACATCGCAGTTAATTGGGCAGATTGAGTGCTGGAGAGGTCCATTGACTGAGACTGGGGCGAAGACGGCTCTCCGTTATTCGAAGTAAAGGCGCCCCGACTCTCTAAAGCCTTAAGCGCCAGTTCATGCTGTCTTTCCCTCTCTCTCTCTCTCTCTCTCTCTCCCTGCGAGCTTCCATCTCTGCCTCAATTTTCTTCTGCTCCAATTGACGATCGTCCGCTTCTTTCTTCCTAGCTTCTGCTCTTTGTTTCTCTTCCTTCCTCTCTGCTTCTGCTCTTTGTTGCTCCGCGTCATATATTTTTAGTTCCTGGTTGATAAACAGATTCTAGTCCTGCCTCTTTGGCTTCCAGCCTCAGCAAGGATCTCATCTTTATCCTCACTGCCATTGTCAAAGAATAAGATGTAGTATGACTATAGAATAGTACGAAAGAACAAAAAGGGGAAAAACTCAAAGCCGCTACGAGAAAAAAAAACACAAAGTATAAATTTACTTGTGTTACCTCCTATTTGAAATGTGCAAACTTATCGCTGCAATTATTGTCACTTAAGACTCTTAACGCAAGCGACTATGCAACTAAAATGGTAAGTTACACTAGAAAAGAATCTACTTTTACTAACAGTAGAGAAAAATTTATATTAAAACAATTTAAAAGGAAAAAAAATTTTTTTTCCTAAAATGTTTAATTCTCTGACAACAAACTCCGTCCCAGAAGTCAATTATTGAGATGAGACGTTGTTAACTTAATTAAAAAATCAAAACAATCAACGCTTTTTAACTTCAAAAACCTTTAGTGACTGTAAAACCAATCACGCAATCCCAGCAAATCTTATAAAGAAAAAATTAATTTACTCCGCCAGAGGATAATTTAGCAAACCAAATTTATGATTATCCGTACTTTCTACTGCTGTGGAAAGAAAACAACCTGCAAATATGCTGTGTGGACGACCCAAATACTAAAAGGCGTTGTCTAGGGGTGTAATTATTTATTTATTTATTTCCCTAAATCACAAAGACAGATCACTCACACTCTATCTAGTTAGACCCAGACTTAGATCAGACTCAAAATATCTTTATCCCGGCGAGCCAGCCAAATATTGTCGTAAATTTATTTTGAGAGAAAGAGTCTTAGAAATAGTAGTCCGGTTTAGAGTGTGGAATGATGGTGAAAAAGCTCAGTGATAGAAATGTAGAAAGTAAATAGTTGCTTCACAGGGTGCTGGAGGAGAGTAAAGACAGACTTATTTACGACAAATCGTTTCTCTCAATCTACTCATTCAGGCTCTCCTGGTCAAACAATTATTTGCCAGTTTCCAGACACACACCTGCTCTCACACCGATTTGGTGCTTCAAACACACAGACGACGTGGATACAACTATCTTAAACAAATAGGGGAATTTTTATGGGCTTTGGGTAGTCCAACACCGTAACGATTAAGTTTATGTTGTTTATTAAAATTAAACAAAACAATCACAACAATAATCATTGGTTTACAGCAAAGAAAATCATAAGTACTGAAAAATGTAAATAACAAGGTAGGGAGGGGGTGAAGAAGATTTGTATCGACTAAGCCCGACCCGGTCATTAGACAAAGATAAACCCAGTCCAAAGATAGACAGTTATCAGGAACATAGGTAAGTTAACCTAACAGTAAAGTTAATTACTCTGAGAAGAGGTGTTACAAAATTAGGTATAAGTGGTAGAAAAAAATCCTGTTCTTCCCAATTATTCTTCCCTTTACTAAGCTAATGAAAAGGAGGGGGTTTTAAACAGAGTTAACAAATTATCAACTATCCCACTTAAAGGAACAATGTAGGGTATACAGAAAAGATATATATTACCAGGTAAGCAAGTTAACAAAATGGTTACACAAAAAAGATTTAATTTCCTGTCATTCATACACGCGCGTGAGGATCCACACTCATATACACACACACTCACTTACCGATTGCAGCATCAGACAATCCATAGAATTATATAAACAACAATTACTCTTGACACGTGAAAATGTCTAGTACTTCGATGTCCCGCCCCAGATGTAGCGAGGTTTGCTGATAGCGAATATTCCCACTAATCGCCGGACTTGAAGACTCAGAGTTATTATGTTTTATTTATATAAAAGGAGTCTATGGGATGGCACTGACACAATTCAATACAGGGGTGAAAATGAGGTCTCTTTAATTTCGCTACTGGAGGTAAAATTCTTTCAAGGCGTGATGATAGCAACTGACCGGTATGGTTTAAATCCAGTGAGGAAAAATTAGGCTCAGTCACAGTCAGGTAAATAGGTATTCTCTCACAGTAGAGCTGTAAATAAGTTATCGCTACTGGCACTGTTCATCTTCCAGTTTATATTACAGATTGTAATTAAATTTGATGAGTTATTTAAAAAAAAGTTCTTGGCGGTGCTTTCTTTCATGTAATTGATAGCTAGGTCGCATCGGACCGCCACAAGAATTATATTTAAAAATGTTCCATCAATATATCTGGAAGTTAAGAACCGAGTCTGAAAAGGACTCTGTATGATTTCTCTATTGCTTTCTTTATGCTGGGATCGCACAGGTTACGATCACTATGTATGAAAGAAAAAAAGACATGAAATATACCTAAAACAAATAACCTTCTAAAGCGCGATGCATTTCCCGTTAAGACTATTTTATGTACGCTCGCGTATTTAATTATGTATTTAATAAAACACTGCGCGAGTTCTAATGGTTAAACATACATCTATAAATATAGGACTTAACTAAATTTATTAATTATAAATTCCTTCGCGACTTTGAAAGTTAATTTAAGCCTTTAACATCTATTATCTTTTGGAAATAATAAAGCAGATATATCATTACATTTACAACTGAAACTATTGAGACGGTTTAATTTAATAGATTTAAATTAACACAAAATCCAGTGAAATAGAATGAATGAACTAGACCACTGATCACTTTACACAATATATATATTACCGCTTTGCACAGAATAGAATTCACTGCAAATATGTATAAAATCCATGGGATAATCTAGCAAGATTTCAAATATAGCTAGTGCTTCTGTTAAGTTCTGGCCAGCGAGTGATAAAGTGTATTTCTACGTGGTCTGTATATATCTAGAATGAAATGAAAGATGAGTGGGACATGAGAAACTCACCTTTTTAGATCTCAGAAGACTTTTGGGGATCTGACCGCCAGACTAAAAGGAGAAGCCGCCCCTGGCCTCTCGTATCTTCGCTCGCTGCTTGCGTCGGCTTTCCCCGTTCGCTCCCACTGCGATCGCTTCCGTGTTTAACACCGAGATGCGAAATCGTTTCAGGGACCACTACTGTTTTTGATCGTGGCGCTACCTTTCCTGAGATCCCCCCAGTCCGTTTCTTTGATCGTGGTCGCTGCTATCTGTTTGATTCTGGCGCCGCCCCCTCTGGGCCAAGTTAATGAAATTACTGCATATGATTGCTCCAGAGATGACCATGGGCGTGATTTAATCTCTCCTTAAATCAATGCGATGACCAGAATGAACGGTAGATAAACTGTCCACATATCAATCAGCAAGCGTGTTTCCAATCTGCGTGGAAAGGTTGCATAGCTAATGAGTCCGGGTGAAAAGAAAAATCCCGTTTGACGAAATGTTACAATATTCGGGGGCACTGATGTTATCCAAGGGGTCGCTACGAAGGATCGTACTATATCATCAAACACTTCAGGGGTACCGATGTTATGAGAGGGTTCTCACCATCATCCTAACAAATTCAGGACGGATGAGTTCGTCTGTCACAGACGTGCATCTCTATTCTTAGTACATATTAAAAGAGTGCTTTAGATATCAGTGACAAATGATTAAATCCTCACAGGCACATAGTTCCGCCAAATTTAAACTTTGCGGAATATCTTTACCATAACAACTTGCGAGTGTTTTTATTAGGAATCCTTATATCTCTGGATCTGAACATCAATCTAAAGAGGACCGCAGTAATGAGACTCAATGTGAGCAACCCTGAGCCTATAGCAATAAGGGACCAGAAGCTGGAACAGACAGACAGACATAATGACATAACTAGGATGCATATAGTAACACCAGACGACAGAACAAGTAAAGACATCAACAATATAATGAATAAAACTAGAACAGCCAACACCTGGACGTCCTCTTAGTACAGTATAAACATCAAATTAAGATTATACGAGAGCTGTGTACTTTCTGTGCTTCTCTATGGTGCGGCATGCTGGAGAGTAACAGAGAAGGAAATGTCGAAATTGTCCTCTTTCCACACAATCTGCCTAAGGAAAGTTCTCCGAATCTTTTGACCGAATACCATCACCAACCAAGAACTGCTTACTCGGAGCAACCAAGAGGACATGCACACCATCATAGCTGGCAGACGCTGAAGATTGGGTTGGCCACGTCCTAAGAAGAGACCCCGATGGCATCAAAAGAAGAACTATGCGATAGCCCCCTGAAGGAAAGCGAAAGAGAGGCCGACCAAAAACAACCTGGCGGAGAACTGTGGAACCTGAGATGGAAAGAACGAACCAGAGTTGGGGCACTGCACGAAGGATGGCCGTCGACCGATCAAAGTGGAAGCAGTTTGTTGCTGCCCTACAACTAGCCACCAGGTGTGATGGCCACTGACTGCTTTGATAGTTGACGGCTAGTTATCAAAAAAGAAGAATATTTCAGTATCTTTGTTTCTCAGACTTTGTCTGTTTTGTTGCTAATATTTTTGTATGATTCCACATCATACATATACCCACATACATATACATATACACGTACACTCACACATACATATAATAATACCGGGATCGGTATGAATTAGATCTACCGCTAGATTACAGGAGATCACGTGGTAGTAGATCGCGAGACCACGGAGGAGAAAACAGAAAAAAAAATATAAAATTCGAGAAATATGGGACTAGCTGCCTCTCATCAACATTTAAAAATGTTTATCAACAAAATTAAATGTATTCCCCCCCCACCCCCCTCCCCCGGCCCCACCCCACTATTTCCAGTGAATATCAACGACCTAGCTTACAGCAATTCACTAAAATTGTAAACTGTATGAGATAGGAACGGGATCTTTTCTTTGAAGTAAAGTTGACGTTTCGGTAGAATATCAATTAGTTTGAATTTTCTAGCACTCTGTTGAACGAACGAACGAACTTTATTTTCAAAGGGTTTAGAATTGGGCACACAGGCCTGTCTAACATTCTGCCCTTCCTTTCTATCATCTTCCGTACTGAATCCATCTATTCTCACATGTATCTTAAATAACAAAATAACAAAATAAAATGCAATAAAATAAATTCTCAACATTGTAACAGTACAATCACGGTTACACAGATTTACAGTACCTTATCATAATTAATACTAAACAGGGCAAAATTATCTTTAAAACCTACATATGATGTTATATAATTATTTAGGAACATAACTAAATTAGGGTGACATATAATCTGTACTCATGATGTGTTTGTAAAGTCTGTAAATGAATGAATATGGACTAAGTGTGTTTTTTAGGTCGTATGGAAGATTATTCCACAGATGAGCAGCAGAACTAACCCTTTCTTGAATAAGTCGAGCCTAGGCTTGGGCATATGTAATTTATTTAAGCGTTGACTGCGTCTTCCGCTGTATTTGAAAATAGGCTACAGATACTTTGGAGCATTCTGTGATAAGATTTTGGGAATAAATTTGGCTTTATTGAAGAGAAAGCGCTTTCTTAGTGGTAATATGTTAAGATATGTATATGTGTCTACACACTGTGTGAGGTTTTTGTCTGAAACTAGGCGCACTGCACGTTTTTAAATGAATAGAGTCTTTTTGTGTTGGACATGGAGCAGCCATTCCAAATTGTGGAACAATAGTCTAGATGTGTTTGTATTTGGGATGTATAGAAAATTTTTCGTGTCTCCTCCTTGATGGGACTGTAGGAACCAGATTATCTGGCAGAGATAAATTTTACATATAGGTTGTACGCTTTCTAAATTAAAAATACTGGGAAACCTGAAAACAGACATGATTTTATCTAGGTAGATCTTTAGATAGCTCAGTGTTTCTAAAGTAGATCTCTACAGCTCTTGGGTTACCTTCTGCTACAATAGTGCCTTACCAGCAAACAACAGTCATTATCACATTCACCATTTCTCACCCCTTTCCCTTATTTTGGATGTTATATTATCACTTATCTCTCTTTGATTTTCACGGGACGTTTTGAACTGGCGTGAAGAATTAAATATATGTTCATTATAAACATTGTACGTAGATTTGGATTATTGTGTTCAGCTGTAATAACCAGTTTACAAGTAAATCTCTGACAGAACCAGTAAGTTCATATTACTTTCTTTATGTTAGTGAAGTTTAACTTAAAATATTACATAGCACGTGTAAGATGGGATGCTGACAACTAGTATTCCTTTAAAAACTCTAGATTTAATTTTAATTCAACTTATTAATCGTAATGACAGCAGATGTTACTTAATGTCACACCAAAGAACTAATTTTAGACATATCTCTAGATGGCTCAGAGATGTCATTAGAGACTGGAATGAATTCTTGATCCCTGAACCATGTAATCTAAACGTGTAGCAAAAATATATAAGGGAGGTAAATGTTTTGCAAGGGAAACAACAAAGATGGAAGCAATAATATAAATTAAGTGTTATGCATGTTTTAAAACGACCTAAAGCAACTATTTTCTTTCAAAGATATATCAAGCCATACTAAGCAATGTCAGATCTTTATAACAATGTTCTTTTAATTTGCGTTTCTATTTGTAGATATCCTTGTACTTTATTAAAACAAAAAGATAATACACTAGATTGCCTATAAAGGCGGTCGGTATTTGTAATCACTCGTATTTCTTCATAAATAACACATAAGGAAGGGAAACCCGAGGCCTGTAAACAGTAAATTAATATTAGACAAACATAAAGGTATGTTTTCAGGCACTCGTAAGAAATAAAGAAGTAGAACACTTGGACAACAGAAAAACAACAGACGTCAGTGGCTTACCCAGGGTTCGAACCCCGTACCTAGGCGGAGTTGTCTAATAGTATTTCTTCATGCAATGTCCCATCAGCATTTGGGGTACCTCTATATGATTTCGAATGTTTTCAGCAACAGTAATTCCTCCCAGGCACATAGTGCCGTCAACACAATAAAACTAGTTTGGTGCGTTCATAGTGTAAATGGACAAAGGTGTACTAAGCGTACGGTAGAGCTAAGGTTAATAGGAATTTTTAGAAGGTCATGTTTGACAGCCACATCTTGAAAGCGATTATAAAGTGCACATGAAAGGGGTGGACAAGAGTCACCAGCTTATAAACAAGAACAGTGTTTGGAGAAATACCAATGAATATTGGACAACTTTGTTTTCACTTTCTGGAAATTGCTAAGGTAAGTGCTAATATTTTTTATTTCAAGACTGGTAGAAAAAAAGAACAACCAGATTTTGTAGAAATTAAAAAAAAAACCCATTTAGATATAGCCAGCAAGATGTTACAGAAGTGCTAATCAGGAACTTTGGGAACATAGGTGTGTATGATGGTGAGCCACTTATGTCAAAGCCACCAGTTTATTTTTTCTCACTATGCCATGGACCCCGAGTTTACAAAGACAACAATAAATTGTCAGCTGTGCTATCAGACTTTAAAGATTAAAAGAAAAACAAAGAGTTAAATGTAAAGTTTGTGATACTTTTTTATGTTTTCACGCAGGCAGGAATTGTCTGTCAGAATACCACAAGCCTTAGTAGGAAATATATAAAGATGTGTTGAGTGTTTATTATGTCACCATCATAAAATATTTTGTTCATGTGTTACTGGTCGTACAGTAACTTTAGAAAGGTGTCTACTAAAGTCGTATGTCATTAATTTAGCTAAGATACTGCAGCTACGTATAATAACTGTCATGTATTCCGTGGAAGATATTTTTAAATAGTTTTTTTAAAGCCTAGTTATGTAAACCTTTCAAATATGTATAATTATATTATGTAATGTTGAATTGTTGTGCAAATGTATTATATGAAGCAGAAATGTTTGCACTGCAGTAAACTGTGACTGTTGTTAATTTGTCTGATAATACTTTTTTTTATCATACTTGTGAAATCTCATGTTTACAATTTTTGTGCATTTTTTTCTGTTAATTATCCTTAAATTGTTTTAACTCACATCAATATAAATTAAAACTATGTTAAACGTGCATCTAAATATGGTAGACTTCTCATTTATACAGAACGTGAAGTATATCACTCTTGGGTAAACTTCAAATTAGAATGTATCAAGGAACATTACGGTTGGCGGTTATGGATCAAAGAAGAAGAAGAAGAAGAAGAAGAAGGAACATTACAAGTCAGATATGTCCAAGTATGAGAAAGTGATACAAAATATCAGGTCTGATAACTAGGTCTGCTGACCTTTTCACTCTTTCGCAGCCTATGTCAAAATGAAGAAAACATTGGTATTATCTACATTGTAGATCTTGGCTTTTTTTCTGGGACTTTTTTGCCTTTCTGAAACTTGTTGAGTAAAAGTCACTTGCTCTAATTTCTTTCCCATCCATTTAAAGGATCTTCCCAACTGGTGTCATGCTTGAAGCGGGGGATGAGGTGGTGTAGTGAGCACTTCCAGCCATCCAAATATGCTGGGCTAAAATCCTGTGCTCTGATTCTGGAACTTGTTGAACTAATCATTATCATCCTTCACAGAGCAGCTTCTCCGCACCCCTGGCCGATCAGACATTAATTGTTAGATTCTACTGCATTAAAAAAAAAGCCAGGTACGTTAACTCTGGTTGCTCAAGCGATTCCCCCAAGCTTAGTATGCAATGTTAGTGTCAGAACAACAATCTTTTGATGTTTTTGGATCAAACCCTATTTGTGCTGTGGATTTAATACATGTTCAAATTATAGACAGGCCCACTGTCTAAAGGTATGACCACAGTACACAATAGCTGACATTAAATAACCCATAACACCTGGAACAGGTAATGACCCTTTAATGAACATTGCACACACACATAAACCACACACGGCTATTAATACACAAGAAATAACAATTTTGTTACCTCGTATATTAGCTCTGTTGTTGTCAATTCTAAGAGATTGTCGTAGATTTTTGATAGGGGAATTAAGACTTGGGCTGGTCCCTTCTGAATAGATTAGAATGAGTTATAGCCACAGTGAGAGATGATAATAGAAATAGATTTCCACGAGTGAGATGGTAGAATTTGATAGAGGCTGTCTCTGAGATCGAGAAATCTTCTCTCTCTCTCATCTATCTTCTACGACAGATTTAGAGTAGTCAGACAGTCTAACACCTATACATATATATATATATATATATATATATATATATATATATATATATATATATATATATATATTACAACTCACGTGCACACACACGATTGACGACAGTGAGACACACAGACGTGGGAAAACTATAACAATGATTATATAGATATTTTGGAACGAGCTGACCAACGCACTGATTAATTTCAAGAGAAATTTTAATTATCATCTAAAATTTCATCACAACACATAAAAATACATCAAAGCATATACAAATAGTCATAAAGTCAATAAAAGTGCTACAAGAATGATAGACCCACCGTATGATCTTATCGTTCAAGGTATGCCCACAGTCCTGTTAGAAGAAAGTGATAGCCCCAACGAATCAAGGATACATTAGCGGTAATCTCATGATTTTCCCCTTTTAAAGGTATGAACAGGCTTAGATATTAGTATGATCTATCCTAAGGAATTGTATCTTGTTTGCAACAAAACTTGCATAAATAAATTACAAAGTGGATGAAATGTGGTATACCATAAAAAAAGAGTCACTCGTTCCTGCTTTCTCTCGGTTCATTCATCAGAGCCCTGTCTCACACAACCTTACCTACAATCGTGCTGCTGTTCGCCGTCTGGCGCACGTTATGACACAATCTGTTTTATCGTTTGACGAAGTGGATACCCAGCTCTGCAGATCTTGGTTTCATCCAATTTGTCCGGGAAGCGTCCTCTTCAGGCGATAATTTTGTTCCGATTTTAAGTTAGTGTCACTTTATCAGTTCAGGTAAGAATTAGTTTTCAAGCGGGCTCACAGGATCAGAATCACGAGGTTTCCACTACTCAGGGAACAATGTCAGGTTTGTAACTTTCGATCAAAGAAAGCCTTCTTGGTCACACCACAAGCTGACATAATTGGCGGAACGTTACTGTTTGTAATAGTTTACTTGCCACAAGGGCTGAACTGTACTTAAGTTTTCTCAGGAAGAATAAAATCTGTCGCAACAGGCCCGTTATGTCATTTCACCTTTAAAGGTCTTGTAAAGATTGGACACCAAGTCTTTTAAGGAGAATGTTTTAGTTCTTCACATATATTACTCATCAGTACTTAACGCTGGCAAAGTTTGGGTTAACCCCAGTTTTCTTCACTAAATAGAGGAAAAAAATAATATAAAATAATTATACATACTATGTACTCGTTATAACTTACATTTTAACTGCAAGCGTACAGCTTGACTTATTATTTAAAACTTCCCGTGAAATAAGTTATATTCATAAAATCAATCATCGTGAATTAGGAATACATACGTATCCCGTCAATACTTACTGATGTAGCATTTCAGTTATAAGTTAAATTTAAAAAATATTCTCGTCTGATTATTTAGCAGTTAAATTGAATAGAGATCTGGTAGTTAGCCTTAGAAATCTTTTTCAGGACGGTAAACGGCCATTGCTATCCGATCCTCAGTTGGTTGTTTCCTGTAAGGAGTAACACCAAAACTTTCTCTCCTCCTTCCAGTTCTCTCTCTTTCGCGACTTTCCTGTATCGGTTAGCGTGCTTTGTGCGTTCTCGCTTAAAGCTGGTCGTTGCTAGGTCCCATCCAAATTTCAACCTTTCCTTTAAATCCGATACGTATTTACTTGCTGAGACGACTGTCCCATCAGCCTTCTGGTCTGTCAGCGACCAAAGTAAGGCTTCAAGCGGGCCCTTAATTGGGTCTGCCGAATAAAAGCGTAGCTGGCGGAAATCCTGTGGAGGTATAAGGAGATTCTCTGTAGATAAATAAAGCTGCAGGAATACAAAGATCCCAATCTTCAGGTTTCACTTGTGCCAGTTTACTTAACATCATGTTGAGGTTTCCATTAACACGTCCCCCGAGCCCATTTCCGGCCGGAGTATAAGGCTTTGTGTAGATGTGTTGGGTCCTCAAGATCTTCACGATCTCATCCATCAACAGGTTTCGGTATGGAGATCCGTTATCCGTAAACACTTGCTGAGGGAATCCCAACCGAGTGAAAATCTGCACGAGGGCTTCTGCGACATGCTTGGCATCTGCACATGTTAGCGGGATAGCTTCTGGCCATAAAGTGCATGTATCGACTAAGGTCAGGATGAACCTGTTCCTTCTTTTAGTCCTTTCAAAGGGTCCTAAAATGTCGATCACAACCCGTTCGAATGGTGTTCCCACTATTGTCATTTCACCCAAATAGACTGGGGGTGTCCGTTGCTTGGGTGGTACACGTTGGCACTGGGCACAGGATTAGACATACCTGATAATATCAGTATTTACTCCTGGCCACCAATAATGAGTGGTTATCCGTTGGTTTGTGGCGTTCTGTCCCATCTGTCCACTGAAGGGAAGAGAGTGCCCCATTTCTAGGATTTGGCTTCTGTACTGTTTCGGTACTAGGAGCTGGTTGTAACCTTGGTCAGGCTTGCCCGTTCTGCGATAAAGTACGCCATCCTTAGAAAAAATGTCCCCGTGTTGTCTGGGTTCCTTAGCCATGGGCAGTTTCCTAAAGCAGGGAGCCAAAGTAGGGTCCTTTTGTTGTTCTTCTTTAAGTTCTATGGGTAACAAATTAGGCGCAGGCTCCCGTTCCTTCTTGGTTTGCCCTCTTGTAGTTACTGCTGCCACAATCGGCTCTTCCGGTTTCCCAATACACATGTATCTCCCGCCAAGTATGAATGGGTAGATGGGGTCATCCATAACAGCCGCTTTGATCACACCTCTGACGAAATCGGAGTGGATCTCCACTAATGCAATGGGAAGCGGTGTAGGTGCATCACTCTTACGAACTCCACAAAGTTGGACGGTCTCTCCTGTCTCTTGACCGGGTTTAACCAGGTTTCTGGCAACAATGCAATCATACGAAAGCCTGTGTCAAATAAACAAGAAGTTTGAGAACCGTTCATAATAACAGTACCTCACGTTGAGGGTATATCCCAAACAGGTTGGGAATCACTGTCACTAATTCCTCCTTGCGAGACTGTTAGCAAGCATCCGATGCGTTTAGGCTCGGTGTGCTCACTCTGATCATTAGCCCCGTGCTCAGGGGTTCTCCCTTTGCCACCTTGTCCTTTCTGGCTAAGCTGCCATGAAGGGCGGTCGGGTTGATCAGACTGCTTTCTGTAGATGGGGTACTTGTTTTTGTAGACCTTGGATTTTTCAGGAGGGCGGTTTTGAGTTCCAGTTTCTCTGTGGTTATTTTGGTTAGA
>JAMPIV010003689.1:0-48475 GCA_024509875.1 Oreohelix idahoensis
TTCTAAGGCTAACTACCACATCTCTATTCAAGGAAAGGAAAAGGTTTTCCATTTAAATCTGTTAAAGAGATACTTGGAAAAACCAGTGCCAACATCCTGCCATCTCCTGACGATCGTCAAAACTGACGAAGATGACGATAGTGGCAGGGAAACTCCACTGCACACACACGAAATCTTTCAAAAATGTCAGAAGTGGCGACGCTCTTTCAAGCGCGCATGGGAGACATTCCAGAGAAAGAAAAATTTGGGAGGAGACGTGAGTAGGAATTGGAGAGAGATGGAGGGGGGAGATTAGAGGGAAGAAGACAGACACCCTGAAGCTACGGATATAGGAAATTTATTTCCATAACGTAGACATGGAGTGCTTCCATATCTTAAAGGGGGGACGTTCTGTCACAGAGGTTTTATGATCATTAAATTGCCTATATCCTCTTCTTTTCCTTTCACCCGTATCCTCTATTTTTATTATCACTCTTTACCTTTTTCCTGTATTTTTCGCATCCATTCGTTTGCGAAAAATATTTTCTTTCCCATACTGGTAAACGCATTTATGACATAACGTGTCAGAGAGAGAGAGCGTTTAAATGCATTCTATTGCATTAGATGTCAGTGGACGATAGAACGTGTGAATACTCGTCTGGGCAGACAGAGATAGCAGACAGGCGTCTGTACTTTTCTCATGTCACGGGCGTTTCGTCAGGCTAAGTGTCATACCGTCTAGCATTTTAACCTGTCACTAACGTTTCTCTCAGAGTGAAGTGTGATATGACACTCACGCAGCGCTCGGGAATGAGACATATAGTCTGGGTTTTTCCATGACACACACGCTTCTCGGTCAGTTTGTTAACGTAGGTGTGAAGACGCACCGGTGGCACTTACGGCATGCGTCTAAGTTACGTAAGTGTTAGGAAAGACGAGAGATTGCGTGGTTTTGGAAATAGGGCACATTCTTTGTGTGTGTTTCATATATCTTAAACGAGAGTTTGAGACTTAATTCACTCAGTAACTTCGCAGTCAAGACTAGAACAAGCCTTCGTTCGATTCCTAAGAATCTCTGTTAATAGAGATGGCATTTAGTTTGGTCGAAGTGGTTTAAGTTCTTAGTAGTTCTGTGTTGAGGTAAATATTATATATATTATATTCTAGTATTTTGGGAAGTGTTTAAAGTGTTAAATCGCTTATTTTATTTCACTAGTTAGATTTGGTGCAGAGCGCTTAATTTATATAGTCTGTATTATTTTATAGTGACGAGTTACAGTGGAAAACAGAAATTATATTTCTAGCTTAAACTCAGTCGGCTATTAAGGAATTTAATTTTACTGCTAAAATAACACTGACTAACAAAAAAAAACTTTTTTTTTCTTTCTCTAACATTTCTATGTTTTTCTGGTCAATTTTAATGCGCTGTTTTTAAATCTGCAAACCGTTTTTCTCTATCAGGTCGGGATCTCTAGAAATACGCAATTGAAGTATTTTAACAACGCATACAGTATTACAACATCATTCGTACAAGAAGTATAACAGTTATGTAGGCTTGAATTTCTTTGCAGTCGACTTTCGTCGGTGAATGGCATGGCGTACATCGCGATGAAGCATCCAACAATAATCGGCAAGCATGGTCACACTCCACCGTCCTTGATAACGTGACTCCATTACGGCGATATCTTGATGAAATCGTTCTCCATGTTCATCGCTGACTTCGCCAAGGTTGTCAGGGAAAAAGTCAAGATGTGAATCGAGCAAATGGATTTTGAGGGACATGTTACAGCCCATAATTCTGTATGCATCTATGCACTGCTTAACAATATGCAACATAGTCAACAGATTTGTGATTTCCCAGAAAGTTATCGACGATCGATTTGAATGCCATCCATGCGCGAAGTTCACTACCATGTAACAAGTTCTCGAATTGTTTGTCTGCAATAACTTTCCTAATCTGAGGTCCTACAAAGATACCTTCCTTTATCTTTGCATCGCTAAATTGCGGAAACTTTTCTCGAAGATAAGTGAAAGCTTTGCTCGTTTTATCTAACGCTTTTACAAAATTCTTCATGAGCCCCAACTTTATATGTAACAGTGGTAAAATGAAGCTGTCTTTGTTAACTAATGGTTCGTGTATTACATTTTTATGCCCGAGCTGCATACGATCCCGGATAGGCCACACCTTTCTTGCATAATGTTCCTGTCTGTTGCGGCTGTCCCATTCACATCGGAAGCAACAAAATTTAGTATACCCAGTCTGCATGCTCGTGAGAATTGCAATGACCTTAGGTCTCCACAAATCCGCCATTGGTAGTCATTGTACTTTATTTTTTTTCCAAACGTATAGCCATATTGTCATAAGTTTCTTTCATATGAACAGAGTAGGTGACTGGAATTGATGAAAATAAATTTATGTTATGCAATAACACGGCTTTTAGACTAGTCTTGGAAGAATCGATGAAAAGTCGCCATTCGTTGACTATGTGCTCATGACCGAGGTGCACCATTAGACCGTTTACATCTTTGCAATAGCAAATGTCATCATCCATCTCAAAGTATTGAACAAGTTCTCTGTGTCTATGACGAAATTTAGATATCGGAGTATTGGGCGCTAAAAGATTCCATTCTTTGAGTCGCGAACCGAGTAATTCCGCTTGTCCTTTGGTAAGAGCGAGATCACGTATTAGATTTGAAAGTCCTGAATGGTTAATTAAGTAAACACTATCATTCACCGGTATGTAATCTGAGTCAGAATTAGTTTCTAATGCAGGTAAACTATCACTTTCTGATGGTTCATTCACGTCCAACGGATTATGTTCTGGTTGTACTTGGATCGGACACGTGATTGGATCATGAGGCACTGGTTTCGAAACCAATTCAATATTTGAATAAACCACAGACTTTCTAGTTTTAAAAGTGAAACCATGGATATTTGTCAAGCAGAAGTACAATCAGTAGTGTGATTTGTATGTTCACGCCATATTACTGGCACTCCAAAAGGCATCGACTTATGCTTCGGCGATTTTCGTAACCAACCTGCCAATGTATCGAACAAACTGCATTTGGCTACCAAGATTTATTTGCATCATCAACTTTCGAATCGAAATAAAGTTCATATGCTTTCTTTAGTAATGGTGTAAAGTTTTTCTGGTCAACACGATCGGTAAAATATCTGCACACGTAACAGAACAGATCAGCCGAATTTCTACAACTTCTAGAAGCCATATTTTGCTCAGAATTATTTCAAAATACAGTAACTATTTGAAAAATCGCGTAACATATGTCATGCATCTTTTAGCAGTATAAAAAGTAGAATTATGTTGCTTTTTATTAATTTTTAATAAGTTATATAGTAAAAATGAAACGGAGCAAATAACGGTTTCCCAAAAATATATTTATTCACAAATATCTTAAGAACCCGACGTGATAGAGATAAACGGATTTCAGATTTGAAATCAGCGCAAGAAACTGACCTAAGAACACTTATTCTTATATAAGAAAGAAAAATGTTGTTTGTCAGTGTAATCAGACGAGAATAAATTTTTCTAACTAACTTATAATGCTAGAGATGCTTCATGAGTGGTGACGGAACACGTAGGTACTCCTAATTCATGATGATTGATTTTATGTATATAACTTATTTCTCAGGAAGGTTTAAATGATAAGTCAAGCGGTACGCTTGCAGTTTTAAAAAAAATGTAAGTTATAGTGAGTACATAATATGTAAAATATTTCTTATGTGGTTTTTCTTCCCTATTCAGTGAATACTGGGGTAACCCAAAACTTTGCCGGCGTTTAGTACAGAGACATACCTGTGAGAAACATAAACAGTTTTATTTTTTTAACCACGTGGGTTTACAAGTTAACACCTGTCTGACAGTGCGTGTGTCTTCATTAATAGACAGAGTACAACTCTCACTAACGGGTTTTATTAAAGACTAAATGTTTTATACTGGGCCTTTGAGCCAGATCAGATTTTCTGCACAAACTCTATGTACAAATTTAGCCGTTGTGGCAAGTAACATATTAACGTCAGTAACATTCCTGTCGTGTGAAATTCTAATCCACATATATAAATTAAAACGTAAATGTAAAGCCTAACAAATAAATTTAATAAAAGGAAAGAAGAATGGTAAAGAACAGTGCTGTCACAATGACTGTACTCGAAATCCCCCTTGTTTTCTCCTTCGTCTGCAAATTGTAACGTTTCACGTTGATAGTAAAAGCCTACTGCTTCAATACCCGCTTTCTACGATAAAACGTGTACTGCCTTTCTAAGAAAAACCTTGAGATACGCAAGCTGACCTATATTTAATATTCCATTCATGTCATTTTATACACTAAGTTACCATAAACGAAAGACAGATGGACTAAGGATAGAAAGAAAGGGAGGGGCTGAAAGCCGGAACGCAGGCAATACTACCACAGTCTCGCGATACACAATTACTACCATCGCGCGTGTAAGGCCACAAGCACTAGCTTTTTTCAAATCGACAGTGAAAAAAAACACTACCCATACGAGAGTTAGTTTTTAAAAACCTGAAAATTCTTATTAGGAAATATGACATTATACTGGTTTACGTTTGAAAACATTACAGTACCCAGACACCACATCGTATTCGAAGTGAACAGGAGGTAGAAGAAAATGCATATTTTGAACGCAGCCCCTTAGCCCCATTAAATATATATATTTGGGTTCCTTAGGACTTGCTGACAAAGAATATGTTAAACGTTACGCAAATAGTCTAGGAATTAACAAATTATAGCCAAAAGAAATAGTGAGGGATGTCAGACAACACCAAAATCAGAATCGCTCAGTGGCAGATTTTCACACCACCATTGTACGGGAAATAGGCTGACATGTTACCTCCTATTTGATTGGCGGAAAGTAAATGTAAGGCTAAACACGATTAGTCGGACTATAAATATTGATTCTTTGTTGTTAGGGAAACGGGAGTAAGAGTACTTTTTTTCAAACGCTTGTGTAAACATGGCACGATTGGTTAGACCCGCCAATATAGTCAATCAGAGGCGTCAGGTCAGCACCACATTTTCAAATAAACTTACTAAAGAACCAGTGCGTTGAGCGCCAGTGCATATTTTTCTAAATAAAAGCCTGGGACATCGGCAGATCAAAATTGTGCTATATTCATTGCCAGTCAACGTAACTGTGTATTATTCCATGAATTGTGGTAAGCTTGAAATATTTGATATCTTTTTAATGAAAATTGAATGTAAATTGATAATTTATGTCTGTATATATGTGTGGTTCAGTAGCGAACATGAGGTAAAGCCTATATAGTGCTCCAACCTGAACAGAAGGTTTCGGAGGAAAGTAAAACTACATGGAATTGCCAAACAGTACACTGACACCTATCTTATTGACTAGAAAGAAATCATGCTGGAATTGCAGAGGCGTAGTAACCATTAGGGAGGAGTATACTGGTGAAAATTGTTTCAGATGAAGATAGCAGTTGGCCTACCGCTCTGAACTCAGTGTTTGTTATGTATTGTGTTCAGTCTGGAAATTTATTATAAATTAGTTCTGAAATAGGAGGTACAACCTTCTTGTTTCAGGGACCGTGGTCCTAAAGTTATTGAGCAGCACCTGGTCTGAGCTTTGCTGAACCTAGAGGCTGACAGCATACTCCTGGGTCCAGATAGTGACCAGTGAGGTGTCTCCAGAACACAGGGAGGCTATCGAGCAGAGGAGTCTTTTCCTGCCGCCATCACGAAAGATAAGCATCTGTGGCCAGAGGAGCTCAACATTATGCCCCCCCCCCCCTCAAAATCTGACTTTATAATAAAACAGAGGGAAAATACAGTGTTTAAATTGATAGGAACTGTGAACTTTTCCCCATACTATTTCCAAGTTAAACAAACACTTGAAGTCATGATGACAAATAACAACATAGCTTGAAAGAACAAAACCAGTATTACCTCATATTACTACTACACAACTGACACACATAGGATAATATTAATAAAATATGTCACTACAAGGTTCATATTGATAAATTCTGTACATATAAATTGTAATTAAAATTGATTGTGATTCCTGGTTCACTTTGTATTTGAATCAGGACACATATATTAGGGAAAGTAATGAATACATATTTATATTTGAAACTTTACCAGTGCCTCATTTAAGATAGTCTTATAGAGTGTTAAATGTGTGTAAGTGTCACAGTGTTGTCAAGTGTGGTGGAATAAATTAAATTGTTTATCTGTCTGTTGTTGTTGTGACTTACAATTCATCATATACATACCCTAGACATTTAACGTAGTCATCACAATATTCCAGAATAATTCTGACTGAGGTATAATGTGGTAGCAAGTAAGGTTATCTGTAAAACACTACACCTATTAGATACAGATACCTTCACAGTTGATCTCAGTCAGTACACTCATCATCATCATCAGTTGCCATCTCCACAACGAAGGTTGGCTGTAATGGATCTCCAACGTCTTCTGTCTCTTGTCTTGGTGGTACACTCTGATAGACTCTTTCCCGTCCATCTCTTGATGTTATCTTTCCACTTATAGCGCTGTCTTCCCCTTGCACGTTTGCCTTTAACTCTCCCTTCTGTTATGGTCTTCTGCAAGGTGTTATGCCTTTTTATGTGGCCAAAGTACACTAAGTCCCCTATAAATATTTATAACATCCCACTTTACCACATATATTGGGGCCTCGTCCGGGATATTGAACTTTCTCCTGTTATAGATATTGGGAATAATAAGACTTAAAAGGTATCCTTGGGTGGAAATAAATAAGGTTGAGCTCTCAGTGCCTGTAGTGTCCTTAGATAATTATTGAAAGATTGAATTGTTTACAATTGCATGTTAGACAATGGCCGACTTGGCAAAATTTCGATCTGCTGCTGTACAGACTGCGAAAGAGTTAGGAATGGACGGGCAAATTATGATTGCTTATGTCACTGCTGAATGTGACAAATATATTGAACGGGAAGAAAGAAGATTAGAAAAAGAGGCAAAGAAAGTTAGAGGCTGAAAAGGAAATTAAGAGGTTGCAGATTGAGGCTGACAAAGAGGCTAAAGCATTGGAAGCAGAAGAAAGAAGATTGACTGCAGAGAGGGAAGCAGAAAAGGAGGAGAAGAGATTACAAAGGGAACATGAGTTACGACTAAGGGAGTTTGAGTTTCAAGGCCATGCTCCTGAAAATGGTGCCAGTCCCTTTACCTCTGATGCCACTGCTAGCCAGGGAGCCTCAACCTCAGCTATGAATTTTCATTTAGATCATTTTGTTGAGAAAGACGATGATATTGAGAGCTATCTAAATAGATATGAACTATTAGCTACCACATATGGGTTAGAGAGAGAAAGGTGGAGCTTAAAGTTATCTCAAGGTCTTCGTGGGGCAGCTTATGAAGTTTTTGCCAAAATGAGCAGAGGTGATCAGGAAAATTATGACATGTTAAAGCAGGCTCTTTTGTTAAGATATGAAAAGAACGCAGAATTTTATAGGAAAAAATTTAGGAATGCTAAACTACTGTCAGGTGAAACCTATCACCAGTTCTCTGCACGGTTAGAGACATACTTGGAGAAATGGACTTCTCTGGGGAAAACCCAAGATCTTAAGGAAATGGTCCTTATAGAACAATTAAGAGAGTCCATGGCTCCAGACCTGAGAAAGTTTCTCATGGAACAAGGTGCAGAGAGGCTGGGTGAGTTGCTAAATGTTGCTGAAAGGTATCAAGCAGCTCAGGCAGAGGTATCAGGTAATAAAAAGAAACAGGTGGATAATTTTAGGGCACCACAGAACTTTAATAAATTTGATCCTAGAGATCAAAACAAAGGTAAGCACCAATTTGATAGGCCACGGTATGACAATAAAAATAAAACCCCACAATTCGATGAAAGGAAATATGATGAAAGAAAATCTTTCAACCAAGGAAAAAGGTGGTGTAAAAATTGTAAGATGAACAATCATGTCACTGACCGTTGCAGAAGGACCCCTATAGTTATGGCCACCCTTCAGGTCAGATCGACCTGAAGAAAGGAGGAGGATATTATGTTAGATACCACTCCAGAAGAGATGAGGAAGGCACAGGCTGGGGATAAGACCCTCAAGCCTTGTTTTAGGAAATTGTCAACTTGTCATACTACTCCAGGCAAGGGAGATTTTTACATGAAAAACAAGTTGATGTATAGGAAGACTGGAGCTAGATCCAAAGGTCAGGGACAGCTGGTACTTCCTAAAAGATATAGGGCAGACTTAATAAGGAGCCTACATGTGAAAAAGGATGGGGACCATGAGAAAATAGGTACCATCATCCAAAAGGTGGCTCACAATTATTATTGGCCCAAGGCAAGGTGGGACATTGAGAATTTTGTAGAAAGGTGTAGCATAGCACATGAGGGAACACCCACAAGTGGGAACATTGATCAGGACCTGGACACGCCAAGGGGCAAAATTAGGCCTGATAATAAAAAGAAATATAAATTTGATAAAGTGGACCAAATGGAATGGGAAGCCCCTTTTCACGGACAAGCTTCACTTAACTGTTTTACAATGGCCACTATGCGGAGAGTGCAAAAAGATGTCTTACCCCAGGATAAGCCGAAAGTCCCTCAATCGGACTTAAACAAACTGGAGGAAGAAGATGTAGAGAGGAAATCTCTCATCAAGAATTTTAAGTGGGGAGACAGCCCCAAGAGAAAAATTGGTAGCGGTCGTTTTGTGCATGATAATTCTGGGAAGAAAAATCATCACTATAGCGCTTCGAGTGGAAGAGACCATACCGGTGCATGGACAAAGAGGTCCACAAAATTTAAGGTCCATATGTAACTCTGTTAAAAACGTGGACTGATGAAAAAGCAGAGGAAAATATGACATCCTCATACCAATATGTGAATGAGCTGACCACTCGTTTAAAAACTGGCTGGAAACTTGCCAATGAAAATTTGAAACAAGCCAGGAAGAAACATGCTGCCTATTATAACCGGAAAGCTAAAGACAGAGATTTGGCTGTGGGAGAGAAGGTACTGCTTCTTCTCTCCGGTAGTCAGAATAAGTTACAAATTGGATGGCAAGGTCCATATACAGTTCTAGAGAAGGTGTCTAGAACCAATTATAAGATAGATAAGAAGGGGAAAGAAAAAATCTATCATGTGAATCTCCTGAAGAAATATTTGGAAAGAGAACATCAGGAAGAGACACACTTGTTGACCTTGTCCATTGCCATGGAGATGAAAAAGGAACCACTTTCATCATTTGAATATCCATTACACCCCTGTGAGACAGCGGCACAGGTGAAAATCAGTACACATTTAAGAAAAACTCAGAAAGAGAGAGTGCAACAGGTTCTAGATAATCATGCAGAGGTGTTAACAGACCGACCAGGGCATACAAACTTATTGGAATATGATATGAAGCTGATAGACCTCACACCTGTATGTATGAAACCCTATTCGATTCCTTTTGCTAAGGAGAAAGCTTTGAAGGAAGAGATAGACTATTTGTTGAAGGAAGGAATTATTTCACACAGTGAATCTTCGTATAGTTCCGGTGTTGTACTCCTAAGGAAGCCCTCTGGAGAACATAGACTCTGTATAGATTACAGGAGACTGAATGATATTACAGAAGGACAGGTGGATCCATTGCCGGATACAAATCAGTTGTTTGCCAGACTAAATAAAGCTAAATATTTCTCAAAAGTGGATCTGAGTAAAGGATACTATCAGATTCCAGTAAAGCCTGAGGTTAGACCATACCTAACTTTTAGTACCTCAGAAGGACACTATGAGTTTAATAGATTGCCATTTGGATTGAAGAATGCGCCTAGTGTCTTCTCTAGAATGATGAGAAAATTATTGGACCCTCTGAATAATCCATGTATCACAAATTTCATGGATGATATCCTTATAGCAACAGAAACATTTGAGGAACACATTGACTCTCTGAACATGCTGTTTAATCGACTTAGGGAAGCGAATTTAACAGCCCGACCAACCAAATGTTGCGTTGGATGTAAAGAATTGGAATTCTTGGGACACACAGTTTATCAGGGAAACATGACCCCTGACCCCAAGAATTTAGAGAAACTAAAGAAAGCCCCGAGACCACAAACCAAGAAAGACGTGAGATCCTTTGTCTCATTATGTGGTTTCTACCAGAAGTATATCAAAAACTTTAATTCCATATGAGCACCGTTAACTGATTTGACACGTAAGGGAAATCCAGATCGAATTACATGGACACCACAATGTGAAATGGCTTACCAAGAATTGAAGGAAAAGCTCACAAGTAAACCTATTTTGAAATTACCTGACTTAAGTCAAGAATTCATAGTAAGGACTAATGCCAGTAATATTGGGTTAGGTGCAACTCTGCTACAGAGATCAGATGCATTGGATGGGGAATTAAGCCCAGTGGCATATGCTAGCAGAAAGTTGAATAAAGATGAAACCAATTACTCAACTAGCGAAAAGGAATGTCTTGCAGTAATATGGGCAATAAAGAAATTCAATATTTATCTGTATGGGAAGGCATTTAAGTTGCAAACGGATCACAAACCTTTGTCGTTTCTAGCGCAGGCTAGACATGAGAATTCTAGATTACTCCGTTGGTCATTATTGATGCAGCCATTTGAGTTTAGCATAGAGTATATAAGTGGAAAAACAAATCTGGGAGCAGATTTTTTAAGCCGCCATCCGTGTGATGAGAATCACCCTAAACTCCAGGAAAAATACTAAATTTCTCTATGTGTATATAGAATTATAGACTGACATATAACGTCTGTTTTAAGTGGGGAGAATTTGTCGTGTGAAATTCTAATCCACATATATAAATTAAAACGTAAATGTAAAGCCTAACAAATAAATTTAATAAAAGGAAAGAAGAATGGTAAAGAACAGTGCTGTCACAATGACTGTACTCGAAATCCCCCTTGTTTTCTCCTTCGTCTGCAAATTGTAACGTTTCACGTTGATAGTAAAAGCCTACTGCTTCAATACCCGCTTTCTACGATAAAACGTGTACTGCCTTTCTAAGAAAAACCTTGAGATACGCAAGCTGACCTATATTTAATATTCCATTCATGTCATTTTATACACTAAGTTACCATAAACGAAAGACAGATGGACTAAGGATAGAAAGAAAGGGAGGGGCTGAAAGCCGGAACGCAGGCAATACTACCACAGTCGCGCGATACACAATTATTACCATCACGCGTGTAAGGCCACAAGCACTAGATTTTTTCAAATCGACAGTGAAAAAAAACACTACCCATACGAGAGTTAGTTTTTAAAAACCTGAAAATTCTTATTAGGAAATATGACATTATACTGGTTTACGTTTGAAAACATTACAGTACCCAGACACCACATCGTATTCGAAGTGAACAGGAGGTAGAAGAAAATGCATATTTTGAACGCAGCCCCTTAGCCCCATTAAATATATATATTTGGGTTCCTTAGGACTTGCTGACAAAGAATATGTTAAACGTTACGCAAATAGTCTAGGAATTAACAAATTATAGCCAAAAGAAATAGTGAGGGATGTCAGACAACACCAAAATCAGAATCACTCAGTGGCAGATTTTCACACCACCATTGTACGGGAAATAGGCTGACATGTTACCTCCTATTTGATTGGCGGAAAGTAAATGTAAGGCTAAACACGATTAGTCGGACTATAAATATTGATTCTTTGTTGTTAGGGAAACGGGAGTAGGAGTACTTTTTTTCAAACGCTTGTGTAAACATGGCACGATTGGTTAGACCCGCCAATATAGTCAATCAGAGGCGTCAGGTCAGCACCACATTTTCAAATAAACTTACTAAAGAACCAGTGCGTTGAGCGCCAGTGCATATTTTTCTAAATAAAAGCCTGGGACATCGGCAGATCGAAATTGTGCTATATTCATTGCCAGTCAACGTAACTGTGTATTATTCCATGAATTGTGGTAAGCTTGAAATATTTGATATCTTTTTAATGAAAATTGAATGTAAATTGATAATTTATGTCTGTATATATGTGTGGTTCAGTAGCGAACATGAGGTAAAGCCTATATAGTGCTCCAACCTGAACAGAATGTGTCGGAGGAAAGTAAAACTACATGGAATTGCCAAACAGTACACTGACACCTATCTTATTGACTAGAAAGAAATCATGCTGGAATTGCAGAGGCGTAGTAACCATTAGGGAGGAGTATACTGGTGAAAATTGTTTCAGATGAAGATAGCAGTTGGCCTACCGCTCTGAACTCAGTGTTTGTTATGTATTGTGTTCAGTCTGGAAATTTATTATAAATTAGTTCTGAAATAGGAGGTACAACCTTTTTGTTTCAGGGACCGTGGTCCTAAAGTTATTGAGCAGCACCTGGTCTGAGCTTTGCTGAACCTAGAGGCTGACAGCATACTCCTGGGTCCAGATAGTGACCAGTGAGGTGTCTCCAGAACACAGGGAGGCTATCGAGCAGAGGAGTCTTTTCCTGCCGCCATCACGAAAGATAAGCGTCTGTGGCCAGAGGAGCTCAACATTATGCCCCCCCCTCAAAATCTGACTTTATAATAAAACAGAGGGAAAATACAGTGTTTAAATTGATAGGAACTGTGAATTTTTCCCCATACTATTTCCAAGTTAAACAAACACTTGAAGTCATGATGACAAATAACAACATAGCTTGAAAGAACAAAACCAGTATTACCTCATATTACTACTACACAACTGACACACAAAGGATAATATTAATAAAATATGTCACTACAAGGTTCATATTGATAAATTCTGTACATATAAATTGTAATTAAAATTGATTGTGATTCCTGGTTCACTTTGTATTTGAATCAGGACACATATATTAGGGAAAGTAATGAATACATATTTATATTTGAAACTTTACCAGTGCCTCATTTAAGATAGTCTTATAGAGTGTTAAATGTGTGTGAGTGTCACAGTGTTGTCAAGTGTGGTGGAATAAATTAAATTGTTTATCTGTCTGTTGTTGTTGTGACTTACAATTCATCATATACATACCCTAGACATTTAACGTAGTCATCACAATATTCCAGAATAATTCTGACTGAGGTATAATGTGGTAGCAAGTAAGGTTATCTGTAAAACACTACACCTATTAGATACAGATACCTTCACAGCTGATCTCAGTCAGTACACCAAGTCCCCTATAAATATTTATAACATCCCACTTTACCACAATTCCGACGGAGTTTCGACTAGTGGTGTGGTGACCAAATATAGTCCTTTCCTGAAAGTAGACACCGATCTGACATTCCTCAATTCTAGAAACCTAAGCTATTGACACTGTGCTCGTTGTTAATGTTTCGTGTCTGGACAATTTTAATGTGACCTAACAGACATCCGAAAAATAAGAACACCCAAGGAGTCGTTCCCGGAAGCAGAGAATTCATTCTGTCTTTTTGGAACTGGGGATTTCTTGGTCAAAGACTGTCCTTGACGAGTCTGTAGGTGAATGTCCTAAAAATTGTATTACCAGAAGTGGCTATCTAAGCTGTGAGTATGAACATGTGCACGTGTGCTCGGCTGAATGAATAAAGTGAATGCAGGACGGAGTGAGTTCTTTATTGTTGTAATTGGGCACCCATTTGTTGTCTTAACTTTCTGTAGGCTAGTATTGCTAATCTTATTTCCCTTAAAATAGAGCAGAGATATCAAGTCTGTTCATACCTTAAGAAGGGGAAATATTAGACCTAATTCTATGTATCCTTGTTTCCTTGGGGCTATCACTTTCTTCCAACAGGACTGTGGGCATACCTCGAGGGATAAGATCTAACGGTGGGTCTATCATTTCTTGTAGCAATTTCCTTGTTTTTTTCTATGACTATGTGTATATGCTTTGATGTAATTTCTATGTGTTGTGAAGAAATTTTAGATGATAATTAAAATTTCTCTTGAAATTAATCAGCGTGTTGGTCAGCTCGTTCTAGAATATTTATATAATCATTTGTTATAGTTTTCCCATGTCTGTACGTCTAACTGTCATCATATAGGTGCGTGCACGTGAGTGGTTATATATATATATATATATATATATATATATATATATATATATATATATATATATATATATATATATATATATATATATATATATATATATATATGTGTGTGTGTGTGTGTGCGTGTTTAGACTGTCTGATTTCTCGAAAGCTGTCGTAGAAGATAGGTGAGAGAGAGAAGATTTCTCGATCTCAGAGACAGCCTCTTAATCACATTCTACCATCTCACTCGTGGAAACCTATTGCTATTACTACTTCTCACTGTGACTATCACTTATTCAAATCTATTCAGAAGGGACCAACCCAAGTCTTAATTCTCCTATCAAAAATCTACGACAGTAATGAATGAATTATGAATTCACAAGTTGATGTAATCATCACTCACTCTCTGCTCCGTTCGGAGTCTGATGTTACCTCTGCTTTTGGTTCTTCCGTGAGAACTAGCATTAAGCAATCTAAAGCGCTTGCTGTGGTGGTTCATAACTGTATATTTTTCACACGCTGAGGTTGCCAGCCTAGTATGAATCTTTAACACCACTAGTAAGTATGAACATGTCAAATTCACAGCATAAAAAATGTTTTTCACCTCAATAATTGAGAAATCTTAGACTTCTTGTTCAGTAGAATAGTCTTGGCAACTTAACACAAATGCCTCGAACACATGTCTGGGTATTATGTCTTTTTCATAATCCCTCTGTGACTTATGAGGTCCTGTAGAATTCTGGGTTCCTTATTAATATTGGCGTGTTTTCTACTGATGTACAGAGATGCTCTTAATATTTTTTGTCCGGTCCTATAAATTCAGAATCCAACTCTATTCTTTTCTGTGGCAAGGTCCGAGCTGTCTACGTTGACGTTTTCTGGAATGCAGTCCCGTATGTCAAACTTTTTCTACGTTATATCGTAAGTTCCCGGCCCACTCTTCCACCTGGCGTTTTATGACAAACTCCCAATCAACGCAATTGTTTATTCGTGCCTCAAATGTCAGACAATACATTCAAAGTACATGTTATGAAAACTTTTCCTCATGTAATATTCTCCATGACTCATGCGTTTGAAAAATTCATCGTCCATATGTCTTTTTTTTTTTTTCTTTTTTTTTTCTTCTTTTTTTTAACTTTTATTTGTCGTTCTTCCACTTTACAAAAAACAGGTACATTGCATGAAATATCTAAAAAATACATTGTATATTACATATAAAGCTTCCTTCGCACTCTCACAAATAAAGTTACACAAATTATTTTAAATAATAATAATAAGGTAATATAATTTTAACAAAAAAAAAATTAAAAAATAAAACAAAAAAATAATAAAAAAATTAATAAAAATGATTTATAGCTAATTCAAAATTCTCAACAGTTCATAGTATTTTACATATGTATAAAGTAGCTTACACTTGCTCACATTCCACTTTTTTTCCATTAAAACTTAAACCAACATTAAACCTATAGAAAACCATATAATCAATGTTTACATATATAGGAAAATAACCCAGTAAGTGCCCTCCCCCCTTGCTGAGAAAAAGGATCCCAAAAGAAATTAAAAAACACAAAGGTCCAAGATTAACACTAGGTTATAGAAGATACAGAAAGAAAGAACAAAGTTTCTTCTTGAGCTATCCGTTGAAATCCAATGACAAAGAAATCCATATAATCAAAGTTTACAGACATAGGAATATAACCCAAAAAAAGCCCTCCCCCCTTGCTGAGAAAAAAGGATCCCAAAAGAAGTTAAACAACACAAAGGTCGAAGATGAAACTAGGTTATAGAAGAGACAGAAAGAAAAGAACACAGTTCCTTCTTGAACTATCCAATAAATTAACAGTATTTGCAAAGAAAATAAAGGATGGTACATTTTCCGTGACTAGAACATATTCACTCTCACTCTGCTGTCATCTTTTTTTTTTTTTTTTTTTTTTTAAATATAAAAGAAAAAAAAAAGTTCCACGTATTCACACTTCCCTTACGTATTTAATCAAAGTGAAGTATAGAAAATGATAAATTTAAAAAATAAACATAGTAATACATCCAAACATAAAAAGAAAAGGAAATAGTTATTTTTTTTTTTTAAGTTCTCCCTTGTTGGTTCTATGTTCCTAAAATATGCTCCATTTTTTTTGAAAATATGTAGAAAAACAAATTTTGACTGAAATATTTCCCTTCATAAACTGCTTTGTTTCTGCATTTCCAAACGGTGTCCCTGTATTCTGCTAAAATGCGTAATATTTTTTCCCGCAAGGGCGGGTCAATTTTTGGTGTTATGTTTAGCATAATTGCTTTATATATGTCAAATTTTCCATTTGTGTATCTACTAAATGCTTTTCCCAGCTCTTCTACTGTTGATTTGATCGTATTACAACGGAAGAAGATATGGTCTTCTGTTTCTTTTGCTGTTGTACCAAAGCAGAGTCTACATTTTTGCAAGGTCATATTCCTGTGTTCTTTTTTCTGTGTGAGTGGTGTTAAATTGAATAATAATCTATAGGTTATTTCCCTTGCCGATGGTGGTATGTTTTTTTATGTGTAGATTTGCGAAGATTTCCGTATAATCTGTTATCCCATATTTGTATCCTATTTTTATTCGTTGGTCTAAAGGTGGTTCTTGTGTCTGTATCAAGTATTGATATATATTTTTGGTTGACTGGTGTAGGAGTTTTTTCATTCCCTTTTATGCATCTGATGCAGTGTTTGTAGAAGGGCGGTGGTGTTCCGGAATGGTGTGGTATGGTGTTGTTAAAATTGCATATTTTTGTTATATAAAGGCCTATGTAATAGTGTGTTAAAGGGTATCCTTTTGGGTCTTTTATTGCGTCGCTTATGAATTTGATTCCTAGAGTGTTTATTTTTGTATTAAAGTCTTGCAATGATATTCCACCCCGTTGTTTCTCTTGTATTAAGGTTTTATGTTTGATACTGTGAAGTGTGTGTCTGAAAATAAAAATTCTAATTAAATGATTTATTTCGGTTATGTATTTTTTAGGGGGACGAAAAATATTTGAAATGTATAGCACACTTGGAAGTATGTACGTATTACAAATAACGCTTCTACCGAAGATCGTCGCGTTCTTAAATTGGTATCTTTTTAGTTTTTCCTTGATTTTTGAAATTATTTTTTTCCACATATCGTTATCAGATCTTCCTGGTGTCGAGGAGAAAATTATTCCATATATTTTCATTTTGCTTGTTTGTGTTAATTGAAAGGGAAAGTCCGTTTTATTTTTCCATTTTCCTATTCCCATTATAGATGACTTTTGTATGTTTATTTTTGAACCACTCGCATGGCCGAAAGTTTTAAATGTGTCGAAAATAGTTTGTATTGATGAAAAATTTGATGGAAAAAAGACTGTGTCGTCTGCGTAGGCTATTAGCTTTTTTTCCCCTAATCCTGGTACGTGTGTTCCTTTGATATGAGTATTTAGTTTTATTTTTCTTAGTACTGGCTCTAAGACTAGAGTGTATAATAAAGGTGAGAGAGGGCAACCCTGTCTCACAGCTCTTTTTAAGTTTATTGGTTCAGACAAAGTGTGATTTATTAAAAGTTTACTTTCCGGCTTTCTATATATAATTTTTATCCATGTCCTAAAGTATTGGCCGAGATTATTTTCTTGTAGAACTTTATGTAGAAATCCGTGATCGACTCTATCAAAAGGCTTTTTCTTGATCAACGGATAATACTGCTGCTGGTGTGTTTTTTTCATGTGTATACTGGATGACATCCCTAATGAAATGTGTATGTTTATTTATGGTTCTGTGGTATATCTCTATTATTTTTTTACACTGTATTGTTGATCCGGGTTAATCAAAGTAGGCATGAAAGGTTTTAATTTGTTTGTAAGGGCTTTAGTTAATATTTTATAGTCGGTGTTTAGAAGAGAGATAGGTCTATAATTATGCATGTATTTTTTATCCGTATTTCTTTTATGAATAAGAGTTACAATAGCTTCATTTAGACTAGGGGGTAGTTCTTCTTTTTAAAAGGCTTCATTTAGCGTTTTCAACAAAAGTGGGGCTAGTATATGGAAAAATTTGGAATAAAACTCGGTTGTAAGGCCGTCTGGACCTGGAGATTTATTTTTTTGTAGCGTACTTAAGGAGAGGTACAAATCTTCTATAGTTAAAGATTTGTCCAGTGTGTTTTTCTCCTGTTCAGTTAAACTGGCAGACTGAGTTAAGAAACAAGCTTCGTCTGAGGCGTGCGTTTGTTCTTTTTTATACAGGTGTTCGTAGTAAGCGTGAAACGCTTGACCTATTTCGGAAGTGTTTGTGAGTTCCCTACCCGTTTCGTCCGTGATGCGAAGAATCTGTCTGCTCTTTTGAATATTTTGTTCAGTGGCCAAAAACTGTCGGCACGGGGTTTCTTGAATTGACGTGTATAATTTTGTTCTCAGTAGAGCCCCTTTAAGTGATAGGAAACTCTTTACAGAGCGATACAACAGGAGGCAATCTGATCATCAGAAGAAGTCCCCCCATCAGACAAGTGTTTCGGCCCAGTATACTCCTTTACACTCTAAGGGGGCGGGCCCACTTGGGTCATGACTCCCAAGCGTCTCAGCCTCCTGTTGTCTTGTATCGAAAATGAACCCATTTCACTTATGGTAGCAACTTTAATCCACAACTCCGCCAGCCGTGGAGGCAATTGTGAAAGTAACAAAGAGAAGACAAATTATTCCGTTCGTTCCGTCGCACACACTGAGACACCATCGCGAAGCCGCCGAGCCTAGCCACTGAAATTCTGACACTGACACCTCCTATAATATACATCGCCTGTTGCCCCTCAGTCACAGCCCGCTCACTTGTACACCACAAAACTCAGCGTTTTGTGGACTTAGAAAAATTCCTGGTGTTTTCTGTACCGCAGCGTTTATTGTCACGATTTCCATTGCCCATTGCGGTTGTTCCACAGCCAGCCTGATGCCTTTTCGGCAGTTTCACTAAGTCTCTTCATTGCCCTTGTTCTCGCCTGTCCCTTCAACCCCAACAGTTTCAATAGATCATACATTGATGCAGCCACAAGCCCTCTTGCGCCCACTTCAACAGCCATGACCCTTGTAGTGAACCCCTCGTGTCTCAGATCCGCGGCCAGATCACTATATTTGGCCGCTTTGAACGAATGTTGCTCGTCTAATCTGGATTCAAATGGCACGGTCAGTTCAATCAGTATGACCTGAAGCGTTGAAGAAGAATGAAGCACTATATCCGGCCGTCTCCGCGATTTTCTGATACTCTCTGGATATGCCCCTCGTCCAGGTAGGTCTACCGCCATCTCCCAGTCGTTTGCACAATCAAGAAGAGATGGTAAACTGCTACCTGGTTTACTCGGTTTGGGGTGTGCTGACTTTCCTGCCCTCAGAAAGTATGTATTTGCGGTGCTCGGCCTGGGTTTGCTGTTCGCCTTCATCCTTGCTAGATCTATTGTCGCAGCAAGCTCATTTAGCACTTTGTTATGGCGCCAGGTGTATCGCCCTTGCCCTAATGACACCTTACACGCTGAGAGCACGTGTTCGAGTGTCTGCCTCCCCTGGCACGGAAGTGTTTGTGAGTTCCCTACCCGTTTCGTCCGTGATGCGAAGAATCTGTCTGCTCTTTTGAATATTTTGTTCAGTGGCCAAAAACTGTCGGCACGGGGTTTCTTGAATTGACGTGTATAATTTTGTTCTCAGTAGAGCCCCTTTAAAAATGTACTGGTCGTGTTTTTCTAATTCCTCCTGCAATGTGTAAATATGCGGGGCGTGTTTGTCCAATTGTTGTGTTAAATTTAGAGCTGTTTCCAAGATTTGTCGTTGTCTTCTTCTTTGTTTGTGTATCTGCGTAGCAAGCATCTGCGTTACTTCCTTTATTGTTCTTTTTAAGAGTTCCCAATGTTGTATTAAATTTGATGTAGGTGTATTGTTGCAGTAGTCTTTTATTAGTTTTGTTATTGTTGTCGTATAAAATTCATTTTGCAGTAGAGCATTATTAAATTTCCAAAGGGGGGATCTTTTGGTCTCCTTCTCAGTTGGCATTCCGTTTATTTCCAGTAGAACTGCTTTGTGATCCGTGAATGTTGTGGTGTCATTTATATGTTTGACTTTTTTGATTTTTTGGTTGTTGTGTACATAAAATCTGTCTAGTCTTGCAGAACTACCCGAAATGTGTGATTTGTCTGTAAAAGTTGTTTCTTTTCCCTCCGGATGTTTTTTCCTGTATGCATCTACCAAATTGTGTTCGTCTAGGATGTTTTGTAATATCTCCATTTGTGCGCGTTCCTGTCTTCCTCGGTTGTTTGTTCTTATCGCATCTAGTTTATGTAGCACACAGTTGAAATCCCCCCTAGTAAAATTTGTTTTCCCTTGTATTGTGTCAAAATGTTTGATAGTTTTTTTATAGAAGGTTAATTGCTGTGTCTTTACTGCTGGGGCATATACATTAACTAAAGTGTGATTGTCCGAGTGGTCGTCTTGGTTTTTCACTTGTACTATTACGTATCTGCCCTCTCTATCTTTGTTTTGATGTGTTATTTCCCACTTGTCTGAAATTTGTAAAATAGCTACTCCTGTGTGAGATGATCCTAAACCGAAATATCCGTGTCGTAAACCTAGCTGTTGTATAATGTATTTTCCTTTTGTCTCGTTTGTAATTTTTGTTTCTTGAAGAAAGACGAAATCAGGTTTATATGTGCGCGTTAAAGCTATAATTTGGTTTAATTTAGTTCTCAAACCTTTTATGTTTAGAGTTATAATACTTACGCTATTTTTCATCTTGCAAGGGGGCGGTAAAGAGCTTGCATTTAAGGGGAGTGTTTTTTGTTGCATCAGTGGTTGTGCAGGCATAATCCATGACATAAAAGAGAAATACATGCATGATTACGCAATCCACGTGTGGTACTATAACCATGCATACAACTTTTAACTATCCTGTAAAAAAGTGGCAGTTGGAATGCGAGGGAAAGGAAAATACCGAGCAGTAGTAGTAATGAAAAGGGGCGATAGATGTGTTGCCAAAGAAGAAAGAAAAAGTGTGTACAGGTCCTGAAAGGGAGAGGTTCAGAAAGTAGGGACCCGACCGGCATGCTGAGAGAAGAGATGCAGATATATAGCTTGAAGTAGGGAAAAGAAAACCATTGGGCAAAGGAGATTGAAAGGTAGAGATCATAAAACTGGCAGATGGGGGAAGGGGTTGGTTGGTGAGATGAAAAAAAGTATTATAAATATATCTATACCTATATGTGTCGTTATAAAACATATGAACATATACAATTATATATGTGTACATTCTACATTCCCTGTTCCTATACATTGCTATAATAACGGATATGTAACTTAATATATTTATAAAAGTCTTGCACACTTCCATCGGTAGAGGTTTTTGTTCATTCTCTTTCCGAGAGGGGGACTCTATGTTGAGACATTTCTATTTCCTGTGTACCTAAGAATTGGTCCATAAAGTTCATTTCAAGATTATCGTCTTCATTTGTAGCCGCTGCCCATAAGAGAGAGGTGCTTTCATCATCCTCTAGATCGGAGTGTTTGTCATCTAGATTTTCCCTTGTTTCCTGTTGTGTTGCTGCTATTTCCCCGGTATGTAGTCTTGGTGGTTTCTCTGTTTCTTTAGGTGTTTCCTTGGTCTTGATCTTTCGGAGCTTTTCTCTTCTCTTTCTTTTCCGCTTCCCTTCTACTGTATTGAAGCCTTCTGTGTCTGTAGACATCGTATCCGAGTCTGACAAATTTGTGATATTGTTATTCAGAGGCCCCGAGGTGGGGGACGATGGAAAGGGTATAAGTTCTGCTTCTGGTTGTGGTGAAGGTGTTTTCTTAGTGTTCTGTACATGCAGTTGACTATTCTCCGAATACGTTGGTCTCTTCTTGGGACATCGATTTGTCCAGTGTGAGTCTAGACCGCAGATTGTGCAGGGGGTACGTCTTCCCGGAAGGGCTATGAAAATTTTCATTGTTTTGTTTTCCTGCCCTTGCAGTTTTATGTTTACGTAGTGTGGAACCGTCTGTTTAGGTTGATATAAGAAAGTCCATTTGTCTTTTGCATTTTGTATTTGATATACTTCGGTGTTTACATCACCTGTAATAAAGTCAGCAATTTTCTTAACAGTTTCTTTCTTGATCGTGGCTGGCAACCAGTGAAGTAGCCCTTTCGATCTTTCTCTGTCCACATGTTCAACTATGGCTGTGAATTTGGGGTTGGCCCATTCAAATTTTTTACCATGTAGGTTTTTGTAGTGGCTAATATGTGCCGAATTTGTAAGGGTTACATACCATTTATTTGGGTTGGCGAACCTATATACAGATGATATCCCGTTTACACCGACTCCGGCGGGACCTGCAAGTATGCTTGTAATTAAAGAGTATGATACTCTTGAGGCTTGTGGCCCTGATGTTGTGATCACAAGAGTTCCAGCTTTATGCAGCTGGCCACCCTCTAGTGCTTCATTTATATCAAAAGATATTTCTGGAATTTCCATTTTTAAACACCACACACAAAATTTCCCGCACAAGGGGAAAAAACCACTACTAGAACACAAACTCACAAAACCACCGTAATCCGTGCGATTTTTTTTTTTTTTTTTTTTTTTTTTTTTTTTTTTTCCTCGCTTGAGGTCGCATATTTTTTCCTCGCATGAGGTCGCATTGTCCCCGCCCAAACCCGGCTCTGGTCAAGACCACATGTCCCAACACTAGAAGACCCAGTGACAAAATGTGTCACCTAGTGATCCTCTGTGTTCTCACACAAGGGACCTAATGACACATTGATGTCACTGTATTTGTCCCTGTGTGTAGACACATGATCCCAGCCAAAAGCCAGGATACTAGGCATTGGGTTGTGCAGCGTAAAATACGCTGTAGGTTTCCGTAATCCGTGCGAATAAAGATAATCCGTGAGAAAAATCCATGTGTCACCGTTTGATTGTGCAGCGTAAAATACGCTGTAGTTAAAGTAAGTCGAACAGTTATTTGGGGTTAATAAAATAACAGAGTATATAAAAATGGGTTAGAAAATCAGAATAATTTAAGTGATAGGCTATTCGTTCTTAACATGGGAGATAAAAGAATGAAAATGTAGTGTTTTTTGTAAGGGAGGGAACCTTTTCGGACTTTAAAACTTTCCAAGTGTACATCACTTGAGTCTAAGAAATTAGCATATTAGGTTTATTCGTTCTTAACATGGGAGATTTTTATTTGAGTCTAAGAAATTAGCATATTAGGTTTATTTTATTAGAGATGAAGAGAAGAAAACTAAATTATGGTAAAAACCACAAAGGGAGATAACAATATTATTAGCGCCCTTTACAGTTAAGAGAACGCAGAAAAGAGTAAAACGCACGTGAAAAGTGAGCGAAATATAAACAGTTATGTAGCACAGTTCACGGGGTTGACAGCATAGAATTAAGCGTGTAGGTGGCGATAGGTGACTGAACTGAACAATGGACCAATCGTATTAACAAAAACAAGGACCGAATCACGGGATAGGAATAGAAGGATCAGTCCAGATATTGACGCGCTACTGAGCGGTCATGTTTACAGAGTCCCATCAGAAACTTTGCGGGAGCAAGAAGTGCCGAACTGGACTCAAGAAACGAACTTGTGGGCGACAGTTGTTCGTATCAAGAAACCAATAGATAGACTTAGAATTTCTTAGTGGTAGAAATTCAGGAGAGTAGCTTATCTGTGTTTAAATACTGAGATGAACAGATTAGGAGTAGAATAAGGGTGAACAGTAGGGATTGTGATAGGTGCTGGACTTCGTTAAAACGGTAAGATGAACTTTGAACTATATTTTTTAAGACTTTCAGCAACTTTTTCAGAGGGTAATGATGCCCGCACCTCAAGGTATTGAAGCAGAGACTTTGTAGGAAGACTAAAGATTATTATTGATGCAGATAATGGTTATATGTTTGATAACCAAGGATTAGCTGTCTGGTATTGAAGCAGAGACTTTGTAGGAAGACTAAAGATTATTATTGATGCAGATAATGGTTATATGTTTGATAACCAAGGATTAGCTGTCTGGTATTGAAGCAGAGACTTTGTAGGAAGACCAAAGATTATTATTGATGCAGATAGGGCTGTCTGGTATTGAAGCAGAGACTTTGTAGGAAGACTAAAGATTATTATTGATGCAGATAATGGTTATATGTTTGATAACCAAGGACTAGCTGTCTGGTATTGAAGCAGAGACTTTGTAGGAAGACCAAAGATTATTATTGATGCAGATAATGGTTATATGTTTGATAACCAAGGATTAGCTGTCTGGTATTGAAGCAGAGACTTTGTAGGAAGACTAAAGATTATTATTGATGCAGATAATGGTTATATGTTTGATAACCAAGGATTAGCTGTCAGGTATTGAAGCTGAGACATTATACAGGTGTATGAATACTTTGAATTAATTTATTAGGCTGTAGAAGGCATAAAGAAAGTTGCAAGGGAGAATTTTGGCTGATGAATTGTACCTCCATGAAATATGTAAATAAACCCATCATGTTGCACTTTACTACTTCGATAGCCTTTATATATGAGAGAGAAGTAAAAGTCTGAATGCAAGGCCATTATAAACAATCTACACCCAACACCACTAGTACGAGGTAGTCGCTGCTCTCCACCAAGGAGGGAAGAACGGATACTGGGAATCAAAAAGACGAACCAAATCTCATCCAAGAACTACTATCTCTGGCGGAACAAGGGGGCCAGTAAGAGAAATAGTCTCACTTGGAAGATAAAAAAGTGAATGATAGATAACTAGGCCTGCCTCAGTCACCTAGCTATCAACTAGTAGGGACCCCACTGTCACATGAGACTATTTGGTGCCTTTTGGACCAGTCTTCAAAAACAGAGCCCGCGGTCACACATATAGGGAGTTGTGATATCCGTAAAAGGTTGTCAAAGTTGATTTAAATCACGCTTCCTGCTCACTCTTACAAATGTCTTCCAAGATTGCGTTCATCTATAATTACCTGTCCCAAACAGTCGAGTCGGAAGTTATTAAGCAATCTTAAGCAAACACTTCATGCTCGCGTCTACCTGGAGTCAATGTGGTATGATCACGTTTTAGTGATTCAATTAATCTCTCAGAGTCAGGCAATACGCTTGTCTGGCTCTGTCATGCACCAAAGCGTGAAACGTGAACAATGACAGTAGGGAAAAGAATGTGCTAACAATTGAATAATGATGATAATTCAGTACGCACAACAAATGTAGTTCAATACTGCCGGAGAGGAGAAGAGAGCGCACAAATTATGTCACATACAGTCGTGACAGAAAGTAAAATTAAAGGTCATAGTCTAAATAACAAATAGAAATAATGGTTGTCTTAAAGAACGGGATTTCTCCAGAATACACAATTAAAATAATTGGAATACTTTGGAAACAAATCAATAGATTTTAATTCCCTGGCAAGTAAGTAGCGAAAGATTTATCTCTGAGGTGAAGAGCAGAATATCACACTCAAAGGCAGCGTTCTATAAATTGACAAGTATTTTATGCAACAAACGAACGTCCTTCATTGTTTCAAAGAGCCAGTCTTGTCAGGTTGAAGCTAGTCACAGACAAGCAAGGCAATATCCTGAGACCACAGGGATATGGTTGGACAGAAATGGGAAGCTAAAAAGAGTAATGAGGATATCCTGAAGGAGGCTAGTGCGAAAAGGATTATTCCTTATGTTAGGAGAAAGCAACACACTTTCTTTGGCCATGTTGTGAGAAAAAAATGCTGGAATAAATTATGACAAAAGGAAAGTTTGTAGCAAAATAAGAGATGGAACGATAAAAATATAAACTACTGCACATTTTGATATCGTGGGTTATTAATGTTTATTAACAATACCAAAACCTACCCTCTGTCCTGTACTTACTGTTCTTAGTCTGTTATCATTTACTAGACACATTATTAAGGTCTTTGTCTTGTGTGGACTGACCTATAGGCCCTACTGTATAATAGGGGAACAACAGAAGTGATTGCATTATTAAAAGGCTGGACTGCCCATGGTAAACGTCCAGTGTTATGTGTTGTGGGTCGCACTAATGACCCGTTATCGAATCATCATCTTTTGTGATGCCTAGACGGCAGGGAGGATGGTGTGATTCGCTTGCATAGCTAGGCGGGGTTGTCGCACGGAAGGTCCTGGGTTCGAGTCCTGGGTAAGCCACCCACGTCTGTTGTTTTTCTGTTGTCTAGTTTTCTACTTCTTTATTTCTTACGAGTGCCTGAAAACATACCTTTATGTTTGTCTAATATTTATTAACATATTGATGAACACAACTAAAGACAACTTCCATAAACGAGTGCTTGTGTAGAATTCTATATTTGACTTCTTCTTCTTCTTCTTTGATCCTTAGCTGTGGGACCGTCAAAGCAGTCAGTGGCCATCACGCCTAGTGGCGTCTTGTAGGGCAACAGCAAATTTATTCCACTTTGCTCGGTCGGCGGCCATCCTTCGTACAGTGCCCCAACTCTGGTTCATTCTTTGCATCTCAGCCGATGGTCATGAAAAGAAAGGCCTAACACCATATTCTCAATATGCCTCAATGGGCGTGTAACGGGATCCTTTACCTTTACCCTTTACCCTTTACCAATATACACTAAATGACAAGGAAAGATAATGCTATAAGGAGATGGCGGTAGGCGAACATACTATCAAAAAGTATAGACACGACATATCCTAGTTATAACCCGTCAGGTGCTGAAAAGAATATTTTTCTCCATCAATAACTAAAAAAGAAGTAAAGAAAACCTATACATACACACACACACGCACACATTAACATAGTCACAATCGTTTTCCTCAAACACTTCACTAGTTTTCCGCTTTTCTCAACACAGCAAGCTAAACACGGAATATAGTACGTTTATTATGTTCATTTATTTGACGGGTTTGCAGCGTCGCTATAAAATTTCAGAGGTCTTTGACATCTGTAAAATACCCACCATTAAGTAGCAGAAAATGCAAGCACTATCTCGACAGACCTGCAAATGCGGGCAATTCAATTCAAAGCTCTACAATATGGGCTAAATATACATACATTTATGAATTACTCTCAACTGAACTAGCTACATTCTGAGAACACAATAAGGTCAATTTGATTTGGGCAGCGGAGAGAATTCGCAGTCAGTGACCCTGAACGGAGATAAATCGTAAGCTTATATCACAAACAGATACCAGTTACCGGCAGTTTATTACATTCATTTTACCGAATACTACTTGTGTGGAAAAACATACAACCTTTGACCCTTTACGTAGGTTTGTCAAGATATCCCAGAGTTCTGCGCTGAAGATTTCACGGGTACAGTAGTCATTTATTCACTTTTATCTTCACTCATTTCGAAGCATGGAGTCTCGTATGTAGCTGCATCCTAGCGAGAAGACGACGTGAAAACACAGGCCATGCTGTGGTGGTTTCTGTAAGCAGTTAACTTTAGATGATGAGGTCCCGTTAAACCCAAAACAAATTCATCGATACACTTTGATTCAGACTTCGTCTTTGACCTTCCAGTCATCCCCTGGAGTTCGTGGATTCAGTGCTTGAAACTTTCATTCTTTCTTAACAAAGTATGGTAATAATTACAACTGTTCTTCGAGACAAAGTGAAACTTTAGTTACACATACTCATACTGAATAAAGTGGGAACATACAAATTATCTAAGGTTATCTATCGATTTCTACCATGCTGTTTATCTTTTAACATGTTATTAAAATCCGATAATGTTTATCATTGCATAGCATGTTGTTTTATGTTTGACCTTGTTAACAAAAAATACAACAATGGTTATCTGTTGAGAAAATGTTGCTTCGGAACAAATATTATGTACATGTATATCATATTAAATAATTTAATACGGAGTTCACGAACAAACACCACGTGGGCATTTAATTCACTATAGCGCATCAAAAAACATCTTAATTCAAGTTTGCGTACTTTAAGAACTAAAGTAGTCTGACTAGCGCAGCAGAGCATGTGCCTTTACATAGACCTGTGTCTCTCTGTCCAAATTTTTACTTCTTTTAAAAAGATAGTAACTGAGTCTGCAGTGGTCAGTTCTCGGCCAGAAAGTTATCACTCCACCTTGACTCGGTAAGAATTATTATGCCTGTTCTTTCGATTCTGAGTCCTCTCTGTGCAATTTTTGCTTGCTTTTAAAAAAAGATTATTGTTTCTATCTCTGTATATGTTATTCTGTTCTCATTTTCATTTTTATTTGCTCCTTCTTTGGCAAACCCATCTGCTTTTTCACACCCATATATCGTGCAGTGGACTGAAATCCTCTTTTCCTTCACTATGTTGCATTTGTTAGTGCATCTAAGAGGATGCGCAGATTAGTTCTTTTACGGTGCAAGATGTATTTGACACTATATCCGTGTGCAACTGGGTGTAATTGTGTGCAGCTTTGCGTATTTGAAATAACGTAAAGACGCAATAATTTTTTCCTCTATAGGATTACAAAAGGAGGTATACATAGCGAAGATTTAGGAATTTTAGTGTCAAATTTGAACGGGAGGGCGGGGTGGTATATTAGTTTAAATATTACTGAATATACTTGTGACCTTACCTGCTGGCAAGGACAATTACCGTGTCAACTTCGACACCTTCACTGACCTTCATACATTGAGCGCCAACCGTTGAAGACACTCACCTGGAAAATCTTAAAGGCGAAACGCCTTAAGTGACGTACTGTCTGCGAACTGTGGCAGACATTCCAAACTTATCATTCCGATTATTAAAAAAGATAGATAAAAAGTAAACTGTACAAATAACTTCAAGTTACCAGTGTTGTCTGCAACATTTATCTTTTTCACCTTTATCAAATCTAGAAGAATTTTAAAGATTTGTATCCCTTCTTTCACTCCGCCTATTTGTAAGTGAAGAAATTAGGTGACCTATTATAAAGTATCTAAAGAATAGCTGTTACTGCTCGTCCAGGTCTTACTAAAGGCAGGTATTATAGTTGTCACAGTGTGACAGTTATATCATCATCACCATCTTCTTCACCATCATTTTCCTTCCTTCCCATTATGGAGCACGGGGCCACTACTGTAGTTGTTCCCCTTCGAAGAAGCTTGCACCAAACATGTTCATGCTCGTGCAGCTGTGGTTTCTGCAGCAATTATTTTCCACGATGAAGTTGCCAGCCGCATTCACAATCTCAGTTTAGTCGCCTTGTACGACATAATGACATACCAGCCCGTGTTATAACCTGGATCTCAGTTTAGTCGCCTTGTACGACATAATGACACACCAGCCCGTGTTATAACCTGGATCTCAGTTTAGTCGCCTTGTACGACATAATGACACACCAGCCCGTGTTATAACCTGGATCTCAGTTTAGTCGCCTTGTACGACATAATGACATACCAGCCCGTGTTATAACCTGGATCTCAGTTTAGTCGCCTTGTACTACATAATGACATACCAGCCCGTGTTATAACCTGGATCTCAGTTTAGTCGCCTTGTACGACATAATGACATACCAGCCCGTGTTATAACCTGGATCTCAGTTTAGTCGCCTTGTACGACATAATGACATACCAGCCCGTGTTATAACCTGGATCTCAGTTTAGTCGCCTTGTACGACATAATGACATACCAGCCCGTGTTATAACCTGGATCTCAGTTTAGTCGCCTTGTACGACATAATGACATACCAGCCCGTGTTATAACCTGGATCTCAGTTTAGTCGCTTTGTACGACATAATGACATACCAGCCCGTGTTATAACCTGGATGCAGGAGAGATAGAAGAAAAAAAGAGGTAAAAGACGGCAAAGAGAAACGATCTGGACAGTTAACATCGTGGCATGGTAATAAGTCAACAACAGATTTGATAAACAACACTGGGGATTGGATGATGTGGAGATGCATGGTCACTTGCACCAGTGCTTCTTAAACTATTTCAGTCTCATTCACCCTCCAGTCTTTATCACAAAATTTCATTCACCGTCCAGTCTTTATCACAAAATTTCATTCACCCTCCAGTCTTTATCACAAAATTTCATTCACCCGCCAGTTTTATCACAAAATTTCATTCATCCGCGACTAAATTATCTTACGTTTTTTTGGTAATGTTCGTCTTACTCTCCCTTGTGTATAATTCAATACCATAATACCCGCCGTAAGTACTTCGGTCGGTCGGTCAGTCACATTTTGCACACCGTCATTTGCGCCCTTTTTCTGTTTTCGAGAGAGCTAAGGGGGTGCAACTGTGATTGAAAGTTAGACAATAATTGTATTGTTTCCCCTTATATGTACTCTCCCGAAAATAGAAAAAAGTGCGCAAATGAAGGTGTGCATGAACAGTTTGATTGTGGAAAGAAGCCAACAACACGATTGATAAACAGTACATGGAACTGGAGTTTCGTCAAACTTCAAACGTTGTTCTCAGAGGCAGTAAGTCGACCATGGCTTCTCAGAGGCAGTAAGTCGACCAGGGCAAGATTTCCAAAGATGCACGAACAATTACGAGACATGTTGTCATAACAGAAATGTTAGTTATTTAGTCAATTTACGGTCCAGTAGATCATTATCACTGCGCCACATGTCATTTATGTAAGGTTACTCCATGTCTTTATATTTAATACATCCCTATTGTAATTTTCACTATAAATATCTAATGACGGTCGCCTGCAATTAAATGACCACTGTAGTGATAGTACCGTCTTCTTCTTCCGTCCTTAGCCAACGACCGGCAAAGCAGTCAGTGGCCATTACGCCTAATGGCGTCTTTAGGGCAACGACAAATCAAAGTGATAGTACCGTACCGTCTGTAATACATGTAACAGAAACAACACACTATAATTAATAACCTGTCAATGTTGACGGGTTATTGCTAGTTTTATATGTAATTCATTTTGTCACATGGGCAAAAACACTTAAATGAACTCATTTCTTAAGTGTTTATTTTATTCAAGCTTTTGAACATCCTTGCTTGCTTGCTTGCTTGCTTGCTTTATCCCCGATGAGGGTGCGAGTAGCTAGACTCTTATACCCTTGGCACACAGGCAGCTTGGTATGGCGGTGGCGCAGCCACCGCCACGCCTCTGCATACGGTCCGTGTTGCCACACGGCCGGAAAGCCACCCATCGTGCCCCCAAGCGATGAGTAGGCAACCCGCCGTGCATCTACGCACTGTTTGGGGAGTGGTTTGGGCTTTTTTTCACCCCAGGGAGCATCCTAGACTCAGACCAGGCTACACCAGGCCCACTATGGCGTGTGTGTACTGACCCGAGGTTTGATAGCTCTCTACCCTGCAAAGGGGGTATAGCTCCGAGACAAGACTGACACGAGCAATCAGTCAAAGGTGGGCTTTGTTGCAACCCCAGGGAACCTCTTATCGGGTAGCGAGGGTGCAATGCCACGAGTAAAGAGGTTCTCTACCCTGCAAAGGGGGTTATATCTCCGTGACTAGACGTATCGAGGCGCAGGCGCAGCCGGCGCCAAGCCTCTACCACTCTCGAGCTGTATTACCAAGAAGACGGACAGCTCTTGCACACCTCAACTGCGAGGACCGGACCCGGGAAAACACACAGTCTCGATAGGACACTGCTCTGCTCATCAATGGCGTAGCAGCGACCGAGTCTCTACGTTATCTAGACGGACACAGTCACATTGCACTGCCTCTACTTTACTGGGAAGACCCGGAAACCGGGACCACACACAGTCTTGAGAGGACAAAGATCGCCTTTGGGGATTTGAACATCCTAAAAAATATGTAATGAAAACTGGAAGTAACAAACAAAATTAACACAGAAAAATTATTGAAGTCGCTAGAATAGAAAATGCAGAATATCACTGCGAAAAAATGGCACAATCTAACTTTAGATTGCCTAAAAAAAGGGGGCTTAAATCTCCATAAAATAGCTAGAATTAATGTTTCTTGATGTCAAAAGTGCTAGTAGATTGAAGTACAGTAAATACTCGTATATATAGAATTATAGCAGAGAAGTAGCAACAGTAATAGTAGATAAACAGTTTCCTACAGCGATCCTCCAGTGTTGCCAAGTATAAATTTATGATCCCGCTAGCTCGTCTGGTCTCCCCCAAAAGATTATATTACAGTAAATTTGGCCAATATCCTGCTACTTTGAAGGTAGAAAACCATAGGTAGAGAGAAAAAAAACATATCAAATTTCCAGCTCCACTACCATTGACAAGCAAAAATAGTTTACTAACCACTTTGATGGCGATGCCCTTTTTAAGTATAGAAAAAAAAATATCTGAGTAAATAAAGTCAATCGTCCTTCGTCTTCTATTCACCCTTCATTCACCCCCAAAATAATGTCATTCACCCGTGGGTGAACGATTCATCAGTTTAAGAAGCACTGGCATGCACCAGCTGGTGGGACACTTGAAGATGTACTCGTAGAAGTGTATATAGTACAAGCAATGGGGACATGCTATATTTGTTGCTGGAATTAATTTGTTTTAAAAACATGCCACTGCATTACATTGTACTAGACAAGAAATAAAAGTACGGACACACCAGACTGTGAACCGTACGCAGATACATCGACAACTATCAGACAAGATATGCAGATTTTCATCATTACGATGATACACAACACATTAGATTAGAGACGAGAAGTAGGAGTGTCGAGAGTGTAGAACTGCAGACAGAAAGTGCCAAAATAATTCTGATTTTCCCGTTTCGTTTTACGTTATCAGACTTGTCAAGTGTTTGTTATCATCAAGACATGACGGGATTTTTCATTTTCTAGTGGTGGGCTAACAGTACTTACCAGGGCTAGCTCTTTTTTAGAGCCTAATCATATAAGCTGATAGATGCTTTCAGTCGTTTTTAAGGTTTGGTATTTATCAACGGTGTATTTGGGTTTTGGCATACAGTTTATTTCTCTCTCTCTCTCTTCTTCTTTCTTTGATCCTTAACCGCCGACCGTCAAAGCAGTCAGTGGCCATCACGCTTAGTGGCATCTTGTAGGGCAACAACAAATTGATTCCACTTTGCTCGGTCGGCGGTCATCCTTCGTAGTGCCCCAACTCTGGTACATTCTTTGCATCTCAGCCTCCACAGTCCTCCGCCAGGTTGTTTTTGGTCGGCCTCTCTTTCGTTTTCCTTCAGGGATCTAAAGAATAGCTGTTCTTGTGATGGCATCAGGGTCTCTTCTGAGGACATGGCCAACCCAGCTCCAGCGTCTGCCAGCTATGATGGTGTGCATGTCCTCTTGCTTGCTCCGAGTAAGCAGATCTTGGTTGGTGATCTCTCTCTCTTTCTCCCTAATTCCCGTTTTTTTTCTAACTCTCTTTCTGTTTACCATTTTTTATTTCTGTCTCTCCGTTTCTCTTTTTCTCTCTCTCACTCTCGCTTTTTATCTCACTCTCATTTTCTCTCACTCTCTCTCACTATCTCTTTCTCTCACTCTCTATTTTTTCTCTCTCTATGTGTCTCTTTTCTCTCTCTTTCTCTTTCTCTCTCTCTCTCGACTGATAACTTCCGTTGTGATATAACATAAGGTAAAAACAGTAAACGTAGTCCCATACTATATACTGCAGTAGCGGAGGGAAGCGTTAGAGACTTCACTGTACTAAGTCAAGCTTTATGAGATGGGGTGACCAATTCCCTTTCATGCTGCCTTTGCCTTCCATAATTCAAGCGCAGTCAGGTATCCATTTACTGCTAGGTAAACTGGAACGTAACGGTACCAGGCTCCGATCCCCGAACTCGGTACATTAGCCGCGAGAGTCAAGCACTCTAACCGCTAAGCCAGTCGGATGCTTTTATCAGTAAATACTTCCTATCTATGTTGGAATTGAATATACAGCGTAAGAAATCAAAAACTTTAAGGGAAAAATATGAAGTGCTTACAACGTATTTAAACTAATAACACTAAAGGGGAATAACTGATACATGGTCTACATTAGTGCGCAATTCTCTATTCATCTATTCATTCAAGTGCGTTAACCCTCGGCAATTTTTGTATCTATCTTTAGCAGACTTACGAAAGCTTTTCTGACTAGACCCTAGTTTATGTGTACCCTAAGAAAATGAGAAAAACTGCAGCAGAGCTTTGATAATCGTTAAAGTGAACAAAATGGGTTATAAGTCTTACTAGGTACAAGAAATGACCTGGGTTACGACTTTAGTGTCTTCCTCAAAGACAAATAAACGAAAATAGAAAAGAAAAGTAATCTTAATGCATACAAACAAGGAAAGAAAATTATAGGAGCCGTAATCACTGTGTGACCCCTACCAAAATCATTACAGGAGCCGTAATCACTGTGTGACCCCTACCAAAATCATTACAGGAGCCGTAATCACTGTGTGACCCCTACCAAAATCATTACAGGAGCCGTAATCACTGTGTGACCCCTACCAAAATCATTACAGGAGCCGTAATCACTGTGTGACCCCTACCAAAATCATTATAGGAGCCGTAATCACTGTGTGACCCCTACCAAAATCAAACAATTATTTGCAATTGGTTTGGCACCTGAGATGCTAAGAAAGGCTGCTCCTGATTGGATCTCTCATCACAGTAGCAACATGGGATCGTAGGCTTAAATGCTAAAGCGTTGTAAGACTACTTCACTGACTTCCAGTTGCTACAAGAAGAAAACATAGACAACCAGGAACAAGGAATATTAGGACCCAAATATAGGACAGGTCATAGGACTGGACGTGAATTCTAAGATTAGAAGAGAGTAAACCCAGAGGCATCACTTTGCACCTTAAGTTCTAGGATCAAATGTCAACTGGTAAATTCCAATCTTAAATACTGCGAGGACAATGCAAAAGTAGGAATGATATTAACAAGGAGAGCTAGTGGGGGGAAAAAAAGACAAGTCACATCAAATCAAAGTAGTTATAGACATCTTAAGATTATAAAAATACATTAAATTTAAAAAAAGGAACAAGCATGTAGGCTACACAAAAATATATGAAAAATATTAATGTTGGTAGTAATAATACAATACGTGAAAGAATGGAAGTAAGAAAAACTATATTTATTTTCACTGCTTATAAATGTATATATACATATATAGCACAACCAACGTCTATTTGTGTTCATATATTTCATTGCTATAATATATATTATTATTATTATTATTCATATATTTACCTGTACATATTTGTTTCTAAGGTAAAGGAAAGGATCCCGTTACACACCCAATGAGGCGTATTGGGAATACGGTGTTTGGCCCATATTTTCTTGACCATCGGAACACAAGGGGTGATGTAATCAGCATCACGCCGGCCGCCTTAACCTTCCTAGAGTTGCTCTGGTACCCAATTCATGAGGCTGGGTCGACCCCGGAGCCGTTTGTGGTCTAAAAAATTCCACCTCAACTGGGGATCGAACCATGGACTACCGAGCTAGGAAGCCCGTGCACTAGTTTGCTGTTATTTATCTTGCAATTTCTTTAACTATTTCGTTTCTTTCGCCGCACTCATTTTTTTACACTAGCTGTTCCTTATTATTGATATCGTCTGCAGTTTTCATTGAGTCCTTGCGTTACCCGTTATTCCAGACTGGGATTTACCAGAGCGACAACAGCGTTTATCATTTACAGTTCATTCTCTCTTCTTCTTCTTCTTCTTCTTCTTCTTCTTCTTTTTTGTTTTAAACGCGTTTAGTTCTCGATTTCTTTCTCTCTATTTTTTAAAACATTTAGATCTGTCCTCATTTTCTTTTTTTTCTCTTTCTCTCTCTTTATATATATATATATATATATATATATATATATATATATATATATATATATATATATATATATATATATATATATATATATATATATATATATATATATATATATATATATATATATATATATATATATATATATATATATATATATATATATATATATATATATCTTTTTCAAGACATTTAGATTAGGCCTCACTTTCTTTTCTCTTCTGTTTTTCCGCGATTGTCCCTAACGAAAATCTTGTTGCCGTTACGTAAGTCATTACTTTAACCTACGTCCTAGCTAGATTTATTACCTACATTCAGTCACCTTTACCTTCTTATCTAAACTATAAAAGTACCTAGGAGTAACAGTAGCTGACACAAACCACCCGCAATCTCTGACATATGTAACAAGTGGTCTAGTCTTTATCAGTGCCCTTTGTCCTTCACTGGTTATTGCCCTTGGTGAAATATAGAGGATTAGTCTTTGATATCTGAAATACTCTAAGACGGATTGAGATAAGAGAACAATGCTGAACCGTTATGTCTGCCGTTTGTTGCCGTACCCAGTAGTGTAGCTTACTTACTTAGTCGTTCCCCTTCTACCGTGAGGTGTAGAGGTTTCGAAGAGAGAGCGCCAGACTATTCTATCGGCTGTCAGTAGTGTAGCAATAACTACAATCTTTCAATTCTCGTATTCGTGTCCATTTTATTCCCTCTGAGAGGCTAGGATCCACCATTGCAGTGGTGCAAGAAGTTTGCGCTAAAGCATTCCAAGTGTCCCTGCAATGATGGTTTCAGAAGCAGTGTCTTGTACATGATGAGGTTGCTATGCTCATTAAAAAGCTCGTTTTAGTTGTCTATTGCGACATCCTTGATATGACACAGTAGTCATTCATTGCTCTTCCACGAACAGAGCACTCTACGTGCTCTTGTAGTAGTGGCTTCTGAAGCAATATGTTTTACATGAGAACGTTGCTAGCCTCATAAAACAACTGGTCTTAGTTTTCATTAATGACATGCCTGATATGGCGCGGTGGTGCTCTTTACTGTCCAGAATATGGCCCCGGGATCCACACAGACGATAGTTTAAAACTCTCTCTCTCTCTCTCTCTCTTTCACGCTTCCTAAGGAGCATGGGGTCACTACAGCTGATCCCATTACAAGGATCATATGCCCTTGACCCTTAGTATACTCTCGCAGTGGTGTTTTTGGTCATTGACACAAAAAGGTAGCCAGATTCAGGTACAACCCCCAGTGCTCTAACTACATGCCTGGCGGAGCAAAGGTTATCTTCTTAACTTCTAGGCCTTGTTTTCTTGTTATTCTGATAGCATGTTAAAGATTTAGGTGCATAAATATATTCTATTGTACAGCCTGATATGAGGCAGGGTCGAAGCTCCACCCCCCTCCTCAACATAAAGTGTTGTTTAGATATAACAGTATGGTAATATCTAGGGTCAGATGCCTTGATCTCCCTGTAAGAGGAATAAAAATCGTATTATAATAAAACAGATTCGACGGACATAAAGCAATTGTGAAAATTTGTAGAATATTTCTGGGATATCCCTTACAGCTTCGTCAAATAAGTCTGCACTATTGTATTCAGACATAAGTACTTTGTTATTTGTTTGGCAGTATTGGTCATTCAGGATAACCCTGTTTCGTTGTGTGGTTGCTTTAGACGCGGAGATAATCCAGCGAGTAAGCGGTGTGTGGCTGCTGTAGACGTGGGGATAATCCAGCAAGTAAGCGAAAATGATCATCATTGATTCTTACTTACTTACTTACTTACTTACTTACTTAGTCGTTCCTCTTCTACCCTGGGGTGTAGAGGTTTACCAGAGAGAGCGCCATACTATCCTATCTGCTGTCTTCCTGCTGGCCTGCTTCTAGTCTAGTCCTCTGTCCTCCAGAGACTGTCTAATGGTGTCCTCTCTGTGAACTCTAGATCGTCCTGGAGGTCTGGATCCCTGGCTCTTGTGGTTTACCATATTTGTCGCGGTAGCCGATTTTGTAGTCAAAGCCGTCCATAGATTTGGGACGGAGAAGAGAAAGATATTGTAGGACCAGGGTTCGGCCGGATGTTTAATTCTATCACTAACAGCTATTTAACATATACATTCACTTGCTTCTCAAGACAAAGTTACTGGGTTCCAAACATGTCATCTTCATATTTCAGTTCATACTGCTGTAAATGGATACCTGATCATGTTCTTGAGTTTGAGATGGCAAAAGCAGCGATGAAGAGAACTGGTCAACTCGCTCATAAAACTGAGACCTAGAATAGTGAAGGCTCTCACACATCCCTCTCCGCCAACAGTACCTACTGTGGAACTAATTTTATCTTCACAAATATACAGGGTAATAGAAAAGGTCACTTCTTATTTTTAAACTGCTATTTCGTCATTTCTTATTTTTAAATGGTTATCTCGTCACTTCTATCCAGCTAATTTCTAAGGAAGGAAAGTTAGTTGCTTATCCTTTACAGGACGTGGCAATCAACCCCAGCTTTTATTGGCTGTTTGTGATTTTTCTAGGCATTTTTTTCATTCAATAGTTTGCCATTGCTTTATGAACAGTACGGCGCTTATACCATTGCCAAAAATCCACACAAAGCGATCTGCCACCAAACCGCCTGCAGCAAGTTTCGAACCTGGTATATCTGGATTATGAAACTGCGTTCATATCTTTTAGACCACAGACGCCGACAAGGAAGGAAAAGAGGACAAAATAAAGCCGATTAACTGCCATTCCATTACGTAAAATGTTATGCCACATTAACATTACAACTGTAAGTGAGATCTTGTCTTCCTAATAAAGGAGTTCATAGCGGAACCACCAAGCCTTTACACCCCTCCACTTTAATATTATTCTTGTTCAGAGTTTCTTCTTGATTTTGTTCGTTTAAAAAAAAAAAAATTATTTAACGTATAAGCATAATTGTGATTGTCCCTATTTACAATGATTTGACAAATGTGATGCCACTTTCTCACATCGGCAGTTGTTCATATTATTTGGAATTGAAAACAATATATATCCTAATTATAACCCATCAGAAGTTGAACGGGATATTTTTCTTCATTAATTTAAAAAAAAAAAAAAAAAGTTCATAGCGGGTAGCAATTTTTGCTGTCTCTTGTAACGTCAGTTTATTTTAGATTTTATTTTTTTTTCCTTTCTGGGAATATAAAAAAAATAACAACATCAAACGTATTTGTCAAATGACAATTATTATTACTTATTTTGACACTTGTTTCACGTGTATACAATGGATGCAAGTGGGTATATACACATTTAATCATTGTATAAAGCTTACATGAAATAGGTGATTGAATGAAATCGCTCACTGGGTGGGTTGATATTTGTATAAGCGACTCTATATTTGATTATTCTGTTAATCAAAAATCCGTATTGTATTTACTACTACGGTAAATTGTACAGTAAATAATAAACATTAATGGGTATATTGCAGGCATTCAGATGAAATAAAGAAGTAGAAAACTAGACCCAAAAAAAAAAAAAGACAAGATAAGCTTACCGCGGAATCGAACTCAGGACCATCCGAGCGACGCCATCTCCGCGATACAGGATTGAATCTTGACTAAGCAAACTACCAACTCAGCACCACAAGACAGGACAGTAATTAAGCAGAAACGTTTGGTGCACGACAGAAGCAGCATATCTAGAAACGTTTATCACTACTACATATTACTAACTTTTTCTTTCTTCAAGTATCATGTCAGATGGCATAGGTGACGATGTAGCTTCGAAACTGGTGGCCCCCTCCCTGTTCATCAAGTATGTTGTTGATTTCTTTCCATGTGTGACGGGTTATTTGTGTTGGATTGTGTTCTTTTGAATTCATATGAAATGTATAAGGTATATATGACAAAAGTTGCCTGGCTGATGGGATATACGAGAACAAGAACGTTCACTCTCAGCCTTCACAATACGTGGTGGAATATTGTCACGGAATTGCCTCCCCTGCTTTGCAGTAATGGTCCAACGGTGGCCAAAACTCAAGAGTATCTAATATGAGTCTTCAAAGGTGTCTACCTTCGCACAAGATTACTCTTGGCAGAGTTGTAGATAGAAGGATAATGATGCTTCTATCTCAAGGGAGTTCATAAGATATTTCAGAAGTCAAGAACAATGCTGCATTGGCAGTCTAATTGTTAACCTATATCTGATCCGCCGCCTTTTATGAAGAATTAAGCAATTATTAATTTCAGTTCGTCAAGCCCCCACCCTGATTTACTCAGTGGAATTCATATTATACAGGTATAGCTCTGTTTAGAGTGTATTTAGTAACTTGACTGAGACAAACATGCAGTACATCTAAAATGATTAAATTGACGTTAAATTTGCATGTTCACAAATAGCAATTTTAATAATCAGCTAAGTTCTAACAGTTTTTAAAAATTGAATAATCTTTAACAGAAAATATTCATCATCGTGCGATGGTAGTGTTTTATGAAAGAAGTCACGTGGCAGCTTTTAATTTTGACTTAGCTGTAAAAGGTAGATTCTGCTCCCGCTGGGTTTTTTGGGTTCTGTGCAAATAGATCACTGGAGTTCTCGCGTCTCTGGTCAAGATTAAAGGCGCAACACGTTCCAAGTAAGATCAGGTAGTAACTGCAAAGCTGGTCCCGCGTCTTTAAGACCCTCTGATAATGGTGTCTAGTTCTACGTCAGTCCACTTCTACCTTCACTTTGTTCCAGAGATAAGTATCCGCAACTGGTACCACGACGCCAATCTAGGCTTACAGACTGTTTGCTCAGAGGAATAAAGGCACTGGAATAGGCCTCTTGCACGAGTTCTTTGGGGTCGTTATTTCAACAATGAATTCCCACTATGACTCTGTGCTTTAGATCCCTCAGATTCTGGATGTCCTTGTTAAATGGTAGAGTAGGCAAATTGCTTACTGCCCCGAAGGAAGTAATGGAAAGATGGAAAGAATATTTCTCAGAACTCCTGGATGGTGAGCATGATGAAGCATCAGAAATGATAACCACTGACACAGAAGAGGAAACCAATGATGGTGAAGATGACATAAAGATGGAAGAACTGAGGGCAGCACTAGAGAAAATCAAGATGGGCAAAGCAGCAGGGCATGATGGTATAACACCAGAAATGGTTAAGTACATGGGAGCATCAGGCGACCTATTACTCTTAAAGGTCCTACAGGCAGCATGGTGCAACAAGACCATACCAAAGGATTGGGAGATTGCCATCATAACACCAATTTTCAAAAAGGGTGACAATCGACAATGTGGAAACCATAGAGGCATATCCCTTCTCAGTGTCCCTGGTAAAATCTACTCTAGAATCCTAGAGCAGAGACTCCGACGCCTAGCTGAGCCACAATTGGATGAGGTCTAGTGCGGATTCCGAGCAAACCGAAGTACTCAAGACCTAATCTTCACACTCAGACAGCTGAGTGAAAAGGCCCTTGAGTATAAGAGTAAGATCCATCTTTGTTTCATAGATCTGGAAAAGGCGTTTGACAGGGTCCCCTGGAGCAAACTTTGGGACTGTTTGGCAAGGAAGAATATTCCAGCACCTCTGATTCATGCTATACAGAGCTTCTACAAGTCTTGCAGAAATTATGTGAGGACAGCAAACCATAAGTCAGAAGAGTTCAGGACCACCACTGGTGTAAGACAAGGTGATATCCTATCACCTTACCTCTTCATACTCCTTATGGACGATGTCATCAAGGCATGTAAGGAGAGAACAAGAAAGTATTCAGTGGGGTACTGGAAGATGAGACAGGTCTATATTTCGGAGCTGGCATTTGCTGATGATGTTGCCCTGATTGCTAAATCAGAGGCACATCTCCAATCCAACCTGCAAGTCTGGAAGGAAGAGCTGGAGAAGAGAGGGATGGTCATAAGCAGCTCTAAAACAAAATCCATGGTGATATCACGAGAAGAAAGAAAACATCAGATTAAGTTGGGAGAACAGGTCCTGGAGCAGGTCGACCACTTTAAATATCTCGGAGCTATTATAGACCGAAAGGGAGGCATCAAAGAAGAGTTGGCCACTCGAAAAGCAGCGGCTGGGAGACTTTTTCAGGCCATAAATCGTGGATTCCTCAGCAAGAAAGAGGTTAGTAAGAAAACGAAGATGGCTGTATACCGCTCCACCTATGTCCCAGTCTTGACATATGGATGCGAGTCGTGGGCAATGACTACAACCCACAAAAGCCAGATCCAAACCTCAGAAATGAGGTATCTGAGGAAAGTGGTTGAAGTAACAAGAAGAGACATGGTCCGCAACCAGACGATCCGTCAAGGCCTAAAATCCCATCCGCTGCAGACCCAAATAGAACAGTCCCAACTAAGATGGTTTGGCCATGTCTGCAGAATGGGAGAAGATCGGCTACCACGACAAGCATGGGAAACAAAGAGCCAGGGATCCAGACCTCCAGGACGACCCAGAGTCCGCTGGGAGGACAACATTAGACAATCTTTGAAGGACCGAGGACTAGAATGGAACCAGGCCAGGAAGAAGACAGCTGATAGAATGGTCTGGCGCTCTCTCTTCCAAACCTCTACACCTCACGGTAGAAGGGGAACGACTAAGTAAGTAAGTAAGTAAATGGTAGAGTTTGTTGTGGACTCAAAATTGCTCAAACAATAGTCCGGTTCCGATATAAGAATCTTAATTCTAGGCTCTAGCAAGGTCTGGTTGTGTCGTCTTGGCAAGCGATTCTCAAGTGAACTGGACTTGCAAAAAGTGTCAGATTATATTCACTGTCTTCCCCCGCATTTGTTTGTTACGAAGCTAAGCAGGGCTTAATCGTTTCAAACATGCGTGTTTTGTGAGGTAATTTCAAAATTATTTCCGCCTGAAATTATGTGCGTGATGCAAAAGGTCACCTCTCTCATATATGGCAATAAAACATCAGATTGCGTCTCTGCAAATGCCTACAATTACATCTTACTGTCCTCAAGGTGTGCAGGAAACGATTATGTCATTCCTGTGCGCTGACAAATATCTCCCCGTAGTGGCTATCAAACTTTCAGCGTTTTACCATCTTGGCCAAGAACGCACCCTGGCCTTATCAGCGATTAAACAAATGCGCTGGGCGACTTTAATGCTACTCTGTAGTCTAATGTCAGCCACACCCGAGATTAACCAACATGGTTATCGGTTAATATTGTATCACGTGTCTACTCTCTCAGCAGGGATGGGCAGGTAAACAGATAAGACGAATTATTACTGAGAGGAGTGTAAGAATGTTTCAAAATACAAAATATCTGCTACATAGCAGAGAAAGAAAAAGGTAGCGACCCGGACATTCCAGGTAATCAGTCCTCACTTCAATTGAAAATGAGTACTGCCGTAGTGGAGAAGAGATCGAAAAGAGGTCGCCTCATTCCATCCTGTGACAAATATTATGCTCAAGAAACTGCACTGACCGTTCGACATCCTTTATTTAACATCCCTTCACGTTGTCCAGTTTCCTTATTGTTCTCTATCACGTTTGCTTACACTTTGTTATATAAAGACGTAATGCTGACCACATCACCCCTAGTGTGCTGATGGTCACGAAAATATGGGCCTAACACCATATTCCCAATATGCCTCAATGGGCGTGTGACGGGATCCTTTACCCTTGTTAAATCAAGTACTTTTCGTTTTACCAACTTTGTTTTATTGCTTGTTATTCTTCTCTTCATGTCTGAGATGTATTATCCATGTAATGTTATTTACGTGCCCAGGTGTGTTCAGTATATAATCTGTCGACTTGTTCAACAACCGTCCCATTTATTTTGATGATATGTTCATGAATATTGTGTGTGCGTGTGTATCGTGAGGCAACCATTACTATTGTCTTCTTGCTTTTTCATCTTCTCTTATTTTTGGTCCTTAGCCGCTGACTGACAAAGCAATCAGTGACCATCACGCCTGGTAGCGTCTTGAAGGGCAGCAACAAACTGCCTCCACTTTGGTCCTTGGCCGCTGACTGACAAAGCAATCAGTGGTCATCACGCCTGGTAGCGTCTTGAAGGGCAGCAACAAACTGTCTCCACTATGCTCGTGTGGTGCCCCAGTTCTGATTCATGCTTTGCATCTCTGCCTCCACAGTTCTCCGCCAGGAAGCTTCTGGCCGGCCTCGCTTTTTTTGCTATTATGGCTATTATTTTTATTGTTACCGTAACTATTATACTCATAGTTTCCTGTAAATTTTTACTTTGGCCTCTTACTGCTTATAATAAGTATATACCATGTTCTTTATATTATATTCACCAACTGAATACTCCTATCATATTCTCTACAGATCTCATTATATTTTCACTGCACAGTTTGAACAGATCAGGTGAATGCACACATTCCTGTTTAACTCCCTTTTTTAATCTTCTGAAATTCCTATTTGGTTGCCAGTTCGTTTAGCTGTCTCTTGCTGCCAGTACATGTTCTTTATTACACCAATATCTTTGCTTTCATTGTTTACGGTTTCTAACATTTCGATAATTTTCTTATGTTTAGTCTTGACAAATATCTTAGTTTAGTCTGTAAGGCATAAGTGTAGATTTCTCTCTCTCTCTCTCTCTCTCTCTCTCTCTCTCTCTCTCTCTCTCTCTCTCTCTCTCTCTCTCTCTCTCTCTCTCTCTCTCTCTCTCTCTCTCTCTCTCTCTCTCTCTCTCTCTCTCTCCCCCTCTCTCTCTCTCTCTCTCTCTGTCTGTCTCTGTCTCTGTCTGTCTCTGTATCTATCTATCTATCTATCTATCTATCTATCTATCTATCTATCTATCTATCTATCTATCTATCTATCTATCTATCTATCTATCTATCTATCTATCTATCTATCTATCTATCTATCCCTCCCTCCCTAACATTCATCCATCCATCCATCTATCCATCCATCCATCTATGTACCTACCTATCTATCTATCTGTATGTCTGTCTATATCTGTTGGTAGGTCTGTAGGCCAGTCTGTCTGTCGATCCACCCATCCATCATTCTGCATGCATGCCTGTATGCCGTCGCTTTAACTTTCTCTGTCTGTTCGTTTACCACTAGTTGTCTATTGGCTAATCGACTTATCTAGTCATCTGTCTATATACCTGTCATTATTTCTATTCATCTAGTTGTAACAGCAAACTGAGATACATATACTGTTAACTCTCGGTCTTTTCACGTTTTCCTTGTTCACGCATGAACAATCTTTAGTTTGCCATATTTCTATTGTATGCTACAACACGTTGTTACATTTATATACCATTTCATGTTCTCTGCTCGAACACACACACACAGAAACATATATATATATATATATATATATATATATATATATATATATATATATATATATATATATATATATATACACACACACACACACACAGCCTCACTCACACACACTTACACATGTCAAAGAAACACTACACCGAATATCGCAAAGCAGACTTGAGTTATAATAACGCCCACCGCAAGAAAGTCATTGTTCAGTATTTTAGTGTTGACACTAAACTTTTAAAAGAGTTGAAAGGTCGCCGCTGACACTGGCATATGTGGGGCACTCTAGTACAGACACACTGACCCATCTGGATTTTAAATTTAACCTGCGATCTCTCCTTCCAAATAAGGCTCCTTTTTATGTTAACCGCTCGTTTATGAATACACCAATTGTACGACTGTTTTTATGTCTGTATCCTGTTTCTTGTATGTCTGTTCAACTTATACCTTATATATCATAATTTGTGGTTGATTAATGATTCGTTTATATCTCTCGATGTTCATGAGTATGTCTGTTCACCTTGAGCATTACGTGCCCTCGTCTGAGGTATATTTATTATTCTTTTCTCTCTTTTGTTAATTCTTTCACAGCCTATTATCGTGTGTATATGATGAAAGAACGAACGAACTTTATTTTCAAAGGGTTAAGAATTGGGCACGCAGGCCCGTCTGACATTATGCCCTTCCTCTTTTTCTCTCATCATGTATACTATATCCTTTCATCCTCACATTTACGTTAAGCATTATTATGAATGGAACATATCTACTGACGAAACTTGACCAGTAAAGGAAAACCAAGTTTTAGGCTACACATTTTTATTTTATAATGACCTAAAAGTGAAAAACTGCTTGTGCTTCTCAAGGCGGTTTGCGAGCGACACTTTAGTTTTTCCTGACCGCGCTATTTTATAGATGTCGTGACAGAGGTCACTGGTCAACTTCCTAACGGGGAAAAAATGTGGCGGTGTTTACTTTTGATAGCGCTTAATTAATGCTTTTAGGCTACTTTATTACTATAAATACCCCAATGGGCTGATCACCCGTTGGCTTGTCACACCGATTACGGAAACAACGGCAGATGGATCTATTTGTTGTTGCCCTAAAGACGCCGCTAGGCGTGATGAGAAACTACAACAGAGAAAATCAATCTGCTGTTGCCCTTAAGACGCCACAAGGCGTGATGGCCTCTGACTGCTTGGTCGGTCTTTGGCTAAGGACGGAAGAAGAAGAAGAAGATTACTATAAATACCGGCTTTAATTTTGCTTTAAGCTAGACTAGAAATGTTAGAGTAAATTTTAGAACAAGAACAAACATTTTATCACAATTAGAACAGAAGATATAATAGTCTGAAATAGTGTAACATTTACGTTTTTTTAAATATTTTGTTATGGTTTGTTTCTTATGCAATTTACACTAAAACGATCACAATCAACATGCATAACAAATTACAGAAATAAAAAGTAGAAAACCTGCAGAAAATGGATATCATAGTTTTGTTTTGAATTCATGCGTCAAATATTAATTATTGAAACATTAAATTGCAAGTCCACATTTATTACCTTAAAATAACACACCCAATTGTCCCCAAAACACGAGAGCTAACAATTATCTCTCAATCATACATCACGATGGTCATGTAAAAACGAGTATGGTCATGAGTAAAACGAAATGTTCAACTTAATACATAAAACATACACCTATTAAATGATTTCCAAACTCTGTTAATTCTGTCACTCTCACGCAACAACTGCCATAATTTGCTCTAGCCCCAAAATTTTGCTCAATTATCATTCACATTTCCTTTTTTTTTATAGGAGGAATCTGTACATTCACAGATGGAGAAATTTGTAACAAATGAGTTTCCATTATTAATTTTAATTGTGAAGCTATATTTTTAATAACGCTGGCGCGTCTTTCAATTTTGGAAATAGTGGAATGTGCAAATTCTCCTCCTTGCTCTCCATGCATACCCATTCCAAAGCCATGAGTTTTGATCCAGTCTGCGCAATGTTTTTCTAATATGTGCTGTTTAGGAATTGTCTTACTGGGGAATAGATATTATTTTGTGCTGTTTCTAGTTTTTTTCTAACAATGGATGTGAATAGGGTTTCTTCCTCTTGTGTTAGTGGTTGTGAAGGTGGCTTAGCAAGTAACTGTTGTACTGTGATGTCGCTTTTGAAGACAGGCGAGGTGGATGTACTTGTCATATGTATAACTGACTTGGTAGGTGTAGATGTGGTAACAAAAACTGGCCTGCTAGGGTGAGTAGTGTTATCCACCTTCAAATGAATAATGGTATCGCCTTTAATGTGAGCTGACACATCAACCTCCAGCTGAACAATATCATCACTAGTGTGGGCAGGAACATCAACCTCCTGCTGTACAGAGCTATCCTGACTACAGCTAACTGACTGACTACAGCTAACTGACTGACTACAACTAACTGACTGACTACAACTAATTGACTGACTACAACTAACTGACTGACTACAACTAACTGACTGACTAGAAATGGAGGGGCCAGAAAGATCATCACAGGGGATAGAGCAGCTTTCTGTTTTTAAAACACTAACAGATGTCTTTGCAAAATAATTGCACAGTTGACATTCACTTATAGTTAAATTATGGTCATAGTCTTTCCAGATGTGCTGACTGTTTTCCGATAGTAACTTGGCTGTTTCAAGACACTTCTCATTATGCCTCCTTTTTGCGTTTTGTATTCGTAAGTAACACTTCCTACAAAATAAAGTCGAATGCTCTGTCTGTTTATCATCTGATACTTAATTAGAAACACAAAGAATAGATCACTAACGTAATTCGAACATTGGTATGTTGGAGACCGGAATGAGCTCGCGGGCCATTGCCAGAAGGATGAATTGCCACTACAGCACTATTTTACGTCTCAATGAACGTTACGGAACCACTGGCATTGCCCGGGATAGACTACGGAGTGACCAACCACGAGTTACTACCCCTGTGCAAGATCGTCATATTGTGCTGAGTCACCTAAGGAATCGTTCTCTCCCGGCAAGTCAAACAGCAAGAGCAATAGTGGGTAGATGTGGGCAAGTCTCTCGAATGACAGTCATACGACTACTCAGAGATACAGGCCTTACTGCAAGACGACCTTATGTTGGGCCAAACTTGACTCACAGACATCGTCAGCAGCGCCTGCAATGGGTAGAGCAACATGTCAGATGGACTAGACTGCAGTGGAATGCTGTCCTATTCACAGACGAGAGCAGATTCAACATATCCTTTGCTGATGGACGTATGCGGATTTGGCGACGGTGTGGAGAGCGCTTTGCAGATTGCTGTGTTCGTCAGCACAACCGATTTGGAGGTGGCAGTATTCACATTTGGGGAGGATTCAGTTTTCACCATCGCTTGCCTCTTCACGTCTTCCGTGGAAATGTTAATGCTGTGACATATCGAGATGAGGTTCTGGATGCATTGGTTGCTCCTGCGTTCACAAATTATCCAGACTTGCAGCTTCTCCAGCAGGATAACGCACGTGCGCACACGGCATGCATTACGCAGCAATATCTACAGCTGCAGAACATTGGGGGGGGGGGGGGGGGGGGGGGTTGGGGGGGGGGGGGGGGGGAA